>SNQN01000758.1:61968-86712 GCA_008642245.1 Bassia scoparia
TAATATTAAGACCTAGAAGAACACGCAAGCTAAAATTGATGAGGTTGTATGTACTGGAAGTGTTGCAACGCTAATGTGTTTTGATTATAGATGAGTTATGTTGTTTAGCCAGGGAAAGGCTCAAAGACATTAAATGTGGAAACTTATTTTGTTAATCAGTATGGGCCTCTAGCAGAACCACAAAGAGCAGTTTGATAGGGCTTTGAAAGAAGATACGTTGTTCTTCGCATCGTGTAACCTTATAAGTTGCTAGACATGTTTATATTAATTGGGTTTAGATAAAGGACTGAAGTCGTTCTAAGACAACGCAAAGTTAGGTGAATAGTACACTCAAATTACCGCGAAAACCAAAAAGCGTACTCAATGGCTCCTAGAAAAAAGTCACTAAGGTAGATTTGAGAGGAGGTGTTAATAATCATCTCTATCCGTAATCGGGTGCCCTCATATAGCTTTCGTTTCAGATGTTGAAACCAGTTAGTTGGATGGGCACAAACCCAAAGTAGAAGTTGGACACGAATTAGAAAGTCAGTCTTAGGTCTAGTAATAAATGGTAGAGATCCTTAGGTAGGTGTAGATTAAGTAAGCAAAGGGGGGACAACTCTGTTGATGTGATTTTCTTACTTCACCAACAAGGTTCAACCGCCAATGTGGTTTTTAGTTGGTATGGGTTTGCCCCTCTTTTACTATTTTATATTGATAACTCTTAACTAAACGTAAAACGACTCCTAAAAACGTAAAAGCTCTAACTCCAAAAGAACATAAGAACCTAAAAACAAATATCCTATGTGTGACAAAGATGAAAGATAAATCAAATCAGACAAACAACAGATGAAGAAGACGACAAAGCCATTCCAAAAGGTAAAGGAATCAGAGCACTATAAACTGTTTCATATAGAAAGATTGATACTTCCATGTTTACACAATTCCGGTAATGAACGAATAAGCTAATGATTCCATTGAAGTATGAACTTTAACGCTACAAGTTCTAAGTGTTACTTAATGAAAATATACGGGCTTTCTACTGAAGGCCAAAGTAGGCTATATGAATACTAACATGCGAAGAGAGGTAGATAGCATATTTATTTGATATTTGTGTATGTTGTTGTCTGATTTCTGTTAACATATATATACCTATAGGGTAGAGTCGTGAGTGCAGTTACTCTTCTCGACAGAAGTTTCCTCCCGCTTCATTTATGATAAATATCAATATAATACTTGTCACTCAAAAATTCTTCCTCAAGCCATGAATCATGATATCTTCATGGAGCACTTTATCTATGAGATGTCTCTCAGATGCTACTGCTAATACAGCAAAGCACACTCCAACGCTTCCATATATCGCGCTAAGACTGGATCTTGCATCGCTTATATGTTCTACGCTCATCACGGTCACTGCTTATAGTCAAACCATCTTCTTAGTAGTATGTCTTACTATTGGTCAATTTAATCAGCCAATATTTTTTAGTCCGTAACCAGATGATATTTCAGCAATCATCGTCCATGTGAAGATGAGTCGTGAAGTCTAAAAATCCCCACTTGATTATTTCAACATCATGCATCTTCATAAATGTGTTTACCTCTAGTACCATATTATGCATAATGAACTAGCATAAAATTATGAAGAGCTAAGTCGTACCAGCACATCCAATTTTAAAAGTGTATAATACTATCATCTTCATATAACACAATAAAATTGAGAAAAGCCTGGATGTCATATATCCAAGACTGAGTTACATCAGGTAGAATAGCCATTTCTCCCCTATAGTATCAAGCACCGTCATGCAAGCCCTGCCCCCCAAAGATCCCCCTGGACATCAAACGTATATTGGATGCTCTTGATGCCGGACTCTCAACACACGGGTCAGATTGTCTTGGATAATTTTCAATTCATCCTCTTCAACAGCCTCTTAAATTGACAAGTGGCAGAGGGAATTGCCACTTGCGGAAAAAAAAAGAACAAAAACATTGGCACTACGACTTTATCTTAGTGTTGGTGTGACTTTCCTAAGTTGAGAGACAGGGATCCCTTCATCATTAAGCCAAGGCTATGTCATACAGTATCTGGGAATTCTCAGTTGAGTATCAATAAAAAAAAGAGTCTAACATAGCACAACCTACCTTCATACTCATTGTACCTATTCCATAGATTATTTCCCTTTGATGCACAAGTCAGAAGAATAGCATAAGGTACTGGGCAACCATTCCACTTGCTCCAAATTGCAGGTTACAGTCGACCCTCACACTTTTGCTATAACAAAGCTGACCGAAGTCTTATGAAATAAGTTACCTACTTGCGATGCATACATGCTACATCCTTCATATTCTCGGACTTTCCATTGAAATGGTTATGCTAATTCTGACTCTAGATAAAATTTTCCTAACCTTTTACCCAAATTCCTCACAAAGGGTGACCAAGAGCACATAAAATTATGTCACACCAGTATCAATAACATATACCTAGTTTAGTACATCTACATTAACCATTATATAAAAGGGCTACTATGTGAGTTATCAGCACTTAGAAATCCCTAATCAGTGTTTCCCACGCAACTAACTTTTCTGTCTTACTCCTTAGTGAACAGTTTGCGCAGACTTGGTACCAGACTAGACCCTGGTGGTCAAATTTACTCAACTCAGCGAAATAGTACGCGTAATTATCCTGCAGCTTTTCAGCTTAATCCCACTCAATCGGCCCAATGAAGTATCTTCGGCTCAAGTTTCTGCAAGCTTTGAATGTTGGGCAAAAGTGACGCACAACAAGCGCCGAGTTTAATTATGGTCCTCCTCCCGAACAAAATTTAGCAAAGTAAAATTCAAGAACTGATGGGAACCTCCAAATCTAGAACCGTCCTAAACCATACTTCCCAACCAGTTCAAGCATCGGAGATGAGCGTGATCATCCATCATATATTCGCAAATTATTTTGATCTTCATGGTTTGAACTGGCGTTCTTCGTAATGACTCCTCTATCATGGTCCTCAACTAACGGTGATTTCAGATATTGACAACGCATAGGCCTTATGATCCCTGATATTTGTCTCTCTTTTAATAGAAACTTTTTTGTAACCAATATGATGGCTCCGAACAAACCAGAATATTTCCTACATCATGGTCCTATCCCTTTTATTGCTATATCCGAATGCAGCACTGGATCTTTGATTCAGTATTCTTACTTCAACTTCTCTTCTGATTCTCATCCTTAATCTGAGGTTGGTTGTAAGATTTCTTCCTGTTCAACTCTCTCGATCATAAATAAGACTGGAGATTATAGAAAGTATAGGCATCAAGATACATCACACACCTGACCTTTGCTTACTGCTCCGGGTAGAACACAGAATAAGACTTATCTTGTGAATTTCCTCTCTTGAATCTCTCTCTAGTTGCTTCATTCTTCAAATGAGAATCTAGAATAGGACAAAGTTTAAGCATCTTCACCTTTGATATATTTTAAAGCTTCCTCATGCACATTGAACTGCATTTCTTGTAGTGCTGAGGCAAGGCTGTTTCATTGATCAAACCTTAGCCTTCTTACCTGACCTTTTATGCATTTTTAGCAAGAGTTCATTTATCATGTCCTGTGTTTGAGTTGTGGCACCACCTTTGCCATGATTTCTCCTATCCCTAGATCATTTTTTGGTTGTAATCATTGCTACTTTTCACTCTCTACTTGCTACTCAATTTGGACTCTTTTGGTTCTGTCCCCAACGCTGGTCCAATGATGAAAATAGTTAAATAGGGTACTTTTACGAAGAAGAAGTGACCTAGTCCTCTCCTTAGTCCCTTTCAAATTTTGAGGCCTTTATGTTTCAGTGGTCTCAAGGAACCATCCTGGGTTTATTAGGATAACTTCGGTCCATTAACTATACTCATAATGCATACAAATGTTCAGCAGCAAGGTATCAATTCATTTGGAGCAGCGTAAGTTTCTTCAAGCCTTTCCCTACCTTTTTGGTCCTGTAGTTGGGAAATTTTTTTGCACCCACTGCTTCTAAAATATGTCCTGAGCCTTTCTGACTTTTAGCATTTCGGTCAATCAAAAGATGATTGACATTAGATGGTACACAACACCAAATTACAGGACAGCACCTTGACATACAGCTGGAATTAACAATGTTATTTGATTATTGGTTGATTTGTCCATTGTTGGATGAATTTTTTGGTTAAATTAATATTATTTGCAGTTATTGGAAAAAAATATTGACAGACATTCTATTTTCGGCTTTTCTTGCCTCAAGTTGAAAATAGAAGAATCCAGCCCCTTGATGAGTAATGCTTTTTATGATTAATTAAACCCTTAATGTCTCAATCTTTTTATTGATGAAACGCATTTAAAAAGCCTTACACTGATTGAGTTGGTGTGTGGTAGCACTATGCTGGAAATGCACACTTGCCATGTTTGATAGGTTGCCAACACAATTCTACTCTTGGTGACATTAATCGCAGAAGAATCCTAGGATACCTTCCCTTTTCAACAACGTTCGTAGTAAACATATTTTCACAGCAAATAGCTGCATTAGAGAGCTCTTTTCCGCATGTTCCAATATATAGATATTACAACTATTAGTATCAATAAAACCTAGAACTCCATATTTTGCATCCATTCATACGTGCTCACTAATCTCATTCCTGACAAGAAACTAAAATATCAACTTCCACCACACGCATTTGCACTCCTTTTCAGGAAATTAATAATTTCTCTATAAGATATATTTTATCATTAGTATCCTTTTCTGAAAATTACACAATCAATTAGTTTTCTATGGACCTAAGGTTATTTGGTTATTGTTATTTATTTTGGTTACATTAATAAATTATCTCTTTTTTTTTTTTGCATAGTCTATTTTTTTTGTGGTGAAGAAAAAAAATCCCGTCCCCCAAAGCCCGGTCTTGGGTAACCGATAAATTTTTTGAAATTGCCGTTTCCTCGTCCCTCGTCCATCGTACCCGGTATTAATGTCCCTCGTAAACACGTACTCCGTGCAACCTAGGCTATGCTTTCACTTAATAACACATGTGGACAAGTAATATAGGATCTAGGCTAAACTGAAGGGCAATAATAATTTTATCTTGAGACTAATACGTTCATCTGAAAACAATGTGCCAAAGGATCCGATACACGTTGACAGTTTCAAATAATAAATTCGAAAATAATGATTATGTAAAACATAACTCGAACTAGTAGTGTGTAAATATACTCACGAACATCTCAATGTAGACCCATAAATCATGCAATATTTAATACTTTTTCTTTTATTTCGTTTACAGTTCTTTACCTCTATTTATTGTTAACCCAAATATTATAAGTCTTCTAACATAACGTTATCTATGACCTCTCCTAAGATATCCATATCCACATAAATTCTATATCATTTCACAATTTATTAGTAATGTCTTCAAATATGACTAATAAACTATTTTTGCACTAGGATAATATAGAATAATCAACTTATACTCTTGGTAAATTGAAACATTAAAATTTTTGATCTTTTATGTGGAATTATATGAGAGAACCAGTGTAGAATGATGCCAATTGGGCGGGAATTGTCCTAGTAATGCAGATGATTTTTAATGATCCTAGTGGACAACAAGAAAATACTCATCTATGTGGTAAGACATGATGATTGGCAGTGATGCTAGGCACTTGTGTGTCTGTGCGAAATATGGCAGGAAGTAAGTATAAGGAATAGATGGATAATGAATAGTATTGATGAGTGTGGGGTGTGAGTTATTTTTTGTGTCCACGGCTCAGAATCCTTTCGTATGACCAGACGGCGGTGCCTGGGAGCCAATTAGGTATAGGCACAAGTATAAAGTACGGGGAATGTTGTCCTTTTTTAAGAGGATTTTTTTTATTACTGAAAGTGAATAAAGTATGATTCCTTTTCTCTTTGATGTATCTTATTTTTCGAACAACACGAGATACTCTCAAGTACTCTATTAAGGTAAGTTTTAGTAATGTACATCCCTGTATCTTAGTGTCTCGATAAAATAAAAAATAACACTTGTGAGGATTTTAGTTAAGGGTAATCCTAGATACAAGGCTCCACTTATTTGTTTCTGTGTAAATCTATAGGCTTAATTGTCCAATGGTAGACCCCAACCTTCCGTCAACAGTTTTAGAAGTGAAATGTGATAGAAAATTGGAATGTCCTTTTAGGAAATCATTAGCCGGATAGATGTTAATTATACTAGAAATTTTAGCACTCATGGAAGATAGGTGTATATCAAGAGAACGAAAATACGGTGTCAGTACAGACCCAAGTCATACGCGCATGATAACTACGAGATAACAAGTTTCGGTCAACCTGATTCACAGTTTTGTATGACTACACACATGTATATCTAGTTATGTTTTCTACTGAACATTAGGCAGACATTGATTAAAATAAATACCTAGACAATTCGCAATGTTTAAATTAAACATGCTGGTTCACAGCACACTTAATAGACGGTGCCAGCCATTCGATAATAGTTAAAGAGGAATAAAGCAGCATTGTAGTACTTATTCTAGGGAACCTTCTGAACCTCTAACAATAACCGGAGACTCGAACATACCCTATTCAATCGTTTCAGGATAAGTAGAATTACTAGACCGTCCTTCTCTTTTTATTACAATAGGAAAATCAACATATTCCCCTAATGGCTAGCGCTTTGTGATCCGGAATAAAAACTATAACATTGGACATATCACACCAAGCCGAGAGGCTGGCTTATATCGTTTCATGTACTCATTTGCGACATGTTGGTTCTCCGCGCGCATACGCAGTCGCATCAACTCGACGCGACTGAACGTGATCTCTTTACTATCTCTAACATAGGTGAGTTCGGGGCGATCTTACTACCATATCTGTAAACTCTCTGGGATGGATATGGAAACGGGCACCCAATGGTGCAGGTATTTTTTGTTGTTTTCCATATAACCTACAGGTCCCAATATATCGCATTTACCCTTGGTGCTACGGCCCTTGCCCCTAAAGAGAATCATCTAACAGCGAGCGGTGGCATTGAGGGCTACGCCGATACACAACCCGCCTTGACTTGTTGATGGGTATTGTACATTACAGCACGGTCCTCTAGTCTGTTGGAACAATAGTAAAATGGGACCGAAGTTGTTCTGAATCTCGCTTTCTCATTTTAGTTATACGATGGTATATGTCGAGTTGGGCAAACTTGCGCCTCATTAAATCAAGTTAGCAGGTTAAGATATTGAAAACAACCCTGGATGAAGAGAGTATTGAATGTCTCACAGTTCCATAACGCTTGCTCCTACCTATAATTCGTTGACATACTCGGTGGTTATTTCGTATCTGAGGTGGAATAGTTCCCATTGGACTCAGTATGAAAAATGTTGGGATAGTTAGTTGACGCGAAGTCTAAGGGTATTAGAATTATAAAAGACATATGGAATAGAGAAAACGCTCTAGCGATAACACACATGGATCTCATAGCCTGAACCTTTCGGGCTCCTTTTTTATATTAGATAGACTCGGGGGTGGGTGGGAGATGATCATTCATTGTGTGGACATCAATATCTGGGAGAGGGGTAATAATTCTTTTAGCATGCACTGTTGACAACACTTTTATCTAGAAAGACTGTTCAGGGGAGGGAAATTAACGCTCCTCATGGAAAATCTCGTTTGTTCTACTAGGAAGTTAACTCTCTATAAGGGCTCGCGCTTTACATTTCCCTATGCGAATCTCATTTGATTTAACTATTGATCTTTGGGTACGAGAGCTACAGTTCTATAAGGGTTAAGCTAAAGTTCTTGCAACCGTTTTATTTAGATTGAGGGTGGG
The DNA here is from genome assembly GCA_008642245.1 of Bassia scoparia. Lineage (NCBI taxonomy): Eukaryota > Viridiplantae > Streptophyta > Magnoliopsida > Caryophyllales > Amaranthaceae > Bassia > Bassia scoparia. The sequence continues at coordinate 69,766 of SNQN01000758.1, forward strand.
GATATGCTTATGTTTCCATTAAAAGCTTTCACAACTCGGTGTAGGTTCTACCTGATTTTATATAGTTGCCAAAGCACAGCGCTTGAAGTATAACACCAGATCAACAAGCAATTATTTAGGTTAACCAAATTTAAATTCCTTGTTCTCAAGATAGTCTGTTATCACACGTACCTCATAATATCTTAATATAATGCCTACTATCAACCTATCTAGTAGATTGCTTGTTGTGAGTGGTAGCCAATAAGTTGTGCAACCTTGGCGGTTATCAACCAAGCAGTTCTGTACCATAGCCTTGGTGGAAATTGTTGAACTGAATATTCTCTATGATTCTTCCAAATCTTCAGAAGAAAAGAGCTTGTAATAATCATACCTATCCACCATTATTGATAGATGCATTATTCGTATTTGATAGGGAAAATTTGAGAGAGATAAAACTCTCTTAGGATGTAGGATAAAACTTGGATCTTTCTTCTCTCACTGATATATACGATGTAAGGATCTCAGGTCCTCAGAGTATACTTACTATACAAAAGAAGAGATCAACAGAGACCGGTCTTAAGGGAAAACGACTTTAAAGAAATGACCGAAACACTGGTCTCAAGGTTGGACAATTTTAAAAAGTTCATAAGGTGTGCTATTAAGAATAACGAGAACCGGTATAAATACTTATTTGTTATTGGTGTCTGTACTAATGAACAGCGAGCATAAAAAACTTGTTGGAGCACGGTAGTTCGCTAAAATAAGATCTCGTCTTGTATAACTCTAGTCACACAAATATATGATACCTATTGGGTTACATTGTATGTGTCTGATGGATATACACGTATGTTGTGGCTTATTTCAGAACAATTACTACACCAGACACGTGTATTCTGATCACGGGATAACCGGTTCTCTTTTGTTTGGATATAACTAGTATTTAGATATATATAGTTAACATGTAAAAAAAGTCAAAAATGATAAAGGTGGGCCCATTCGTCATCACATATGGCTAATCTCAATATGCAAAGTTGGCCCACAACATTACTTTTCATTTTTTCCCCCGATAAAAACTCAACTGTATTAGCACTACATTGGCCGTGCAGAGATCTAGTGAGAGCGACAAGAAAAGCACTCTCTAGATATCTATACTAATTATCAATACATAAATATATAGGAGTTTTTCAAACTACTAAAGAATCCAAGGATTAATAATAGACAAAAGTACAAGATACACTTAATGAATTTCGACAATTCACATTTGAATCTATTAGACTTCTAAAGGAATTATAAACTCACTGAAACTACTTTATTTCGCCTCTCATGTCGAGTTCTTCTTATTTCGATTTATAAGAATGGACAGTAAACTCTAAAATAAGTGCCTGATAATAGTCACAATCAGAATTATTACTCAGTTAAAAAAGACGTAAAACTCAAATTATGAAAAAGAATGGGTATAATGTTGTTAAATGATTTTGCTTATTAGCAGAACACATGTTGATACAACATTAGGCGATATACCGTTCGCATAGTATGAAAGAAATATAATTCTATTGTTTCTTTACCAATCAATCTAGACATATAAAATATTATCATAGGAATATATGATGTATTAACTTGAAACACGACTCACTCACACGTATAAATTTAAGAGAGAAACTATTATCACTATTCACCACTTAATATTCTTAACTACTAGATGTTAAAATAATTTTATAGCAAAGAGAACAAAAAACAAAAGAATATACTATGTGAAATCACATATAAACTATTATTGTATATTTTTTATATGGTATTAACGGGATGGCGATATTCAAATTATAACTTTAAAGTAATTTAACAAGTGTTAAAGGTCTTAAATATAAGTAATTATTGGAACAATCTATGATCATAAACTTATAATTTAGATATCAATTGATGATGGATTTCAATGATCACGCCACATACAATGATTCCCCATCTTGCATCACTTCCCACAGAATATAAAGCAATCCGTAGTAAGCGTTGGGTATGACCACTGCCATGGATATAAATACGCCATACATAGTAACGCTCCATTGTGCTAGATCACACTCTTTGACATTCGACGATCTACGAACAGTGGATGCCAGCAAGTCTTAAAAGCCATATGTACGTTAGACCCTTGATTTTTTAGTACACTACTTCTAACTAGATGAGTGAAACATCAAAAAAAACCTAGATATACATACATTGAACAATTTAGAACTATTAGCAAAATACCCAGCTAGCTAAAAAAATGACAACTATTAACTGTTTCTGTATGACACCACACAATCAAACTAATCAAAGACAACACATAAGATGGGTATTAGTCGATCTTGAACACTAAAGCTGAGAAACAAAAAACAAATATTAAAATTTCTCACACAGAAAACAATCGGAAAAATCTTGCAATATAAAGTTCGGCGAATATTGAGAAGACTTTCTAAAGGAGGAAAATGACCTTCACATAAAGATTCAAATCGAAAAACCACAACACACAAAGGTGGCACAAAAGAACCTCGGTGCACAATGAGACCAGTCTATATCTATGATATTACGCAATATCTTTTTGTGAATAACCTGAGTAAGAAGGAGTGAAAATTAGTAAAGAGTAAAATCATACATAAACCATCACCAAATAGTCTGAGATGCAGAGAAACATACATACACATAATGGGCAGAAATTTACCAACAAATTACATCTGTAACACTGAAGCAAGGGAGAATTCCTTTGACGCAATCATACTACACTATTGAAACATGAAGAGATGAGACAAACACGCAACACTAATCAATGAGAGATCTTAGAGGCCTCTGCACATAAGGAATATATGGCTAATTGATATTTACTCTTTAACAAAGTAGGCACATGATTATGAGATAAGAAGAGAACGAGGTAGAGTATTGTAGGAAGATAGCAGATGGGGGGTATAATTGCGATTTGTCATATCGTGAATAAAATGGCGAACAGATAGAACGAATGATAGAGGATATGAGAGAAGGGAAAAGTGAGGATATGCTATATGTAAGACATGTAAGAAAGCGAACGTGAGCGAAGATAGACAGGATCTTGGATGGGTTATTGTGGCGAATTTGTTGTATATATTATGCGGAGTGATGATGCATGACTCAAACAAATAGAGGCGTCAATAGTTTGATGGGTTATGAGAGGGAAATTGTGCTTCCAGAAATAATTCAAACATTTATAATTTTTCTTTTTGAATAAAGATTTAAATATTACATAGACCCGCCAAGATTGAGTTATGTGAATTACGTCTCTCTTATTCTGGTAGTCAGTTTGTTTAGAGAAACCAGGTCGATATTAAGGAAGAATGGTATATGCGGTTTTACCTATAAAGAATACAAAGATAGAGATACTCTCTGGACTTTAAGAGGACCGGTTTCTTATAAATGGTGTTTTTTGTCATTTTCATTTTTTTGTGAAGTTATCTGTCTATACTCAAGTGTTTCATTGAAGAAACTTTGCTCGGGGTATGGTCACTAAAGCCTATGGTGACAAGAAATCTTTCATATGGATGAGCTCAGTTGTTCTCAGCGTCTATATTCGGTTAGTATCTAGCACTTCTACCACTTATCAACAACATCATATCCTTTACAAGTTGGCAAACGTCTCATATAGAGTTGGGGCTTCTAATCATCAAGAGCATAGAAGGTATGGATCCATCCGTTACTTTACCTGTTGCGGCGGTTCGTTTCTCGAGAGAGAGAGACTCTCTCTTATTTAGGGATCATGGATATGAGGCATAAGGTTAAATCTGCTATTGCAACCTCCTCCCACTACTGAAATGGTCTACACCAAACAGTGATGCAACCTCGTATTGCAGAAATTCGATGAATACAATATATATTCTACATGAATCAAACCAACAACGTCCTATCTAGAAACCTACAGGCAATCACAATATTATTTTTGTTACAGGTAAATTGTGTCTGAGCTACATACTTTATCTATGCGTACTCGATTATTCGAATTGATCACCTACAACGGTAAATGCGATGTATATTAAAACGTAAATGTCACTGTACTCGGTCATCAAAGAAGTACCTGAGACTCGCACAAAGATTACAGTAAAAATCAGACTCCTTATAAATGATGGTGCTGTTAAAATATACATTGAAAACGAACCATATGAAATTAACTAAAGGATACCAAGAGCTAGAATCGAGAAATAAAGAGAAATCCAAGGGTCCATAAGATAAAGGATACACAGAAAGCCAGAGCATAAAAAACAATGGGGGTTCCACAAGGAAGTGGTGATACTCCCTCATACATAGTTTTTACAGCACACACATTTTATAGGGGGTGATTTCCGTAATTACGGGTAATCGTAAACTGAGGCACTGAACTAAAGCATGACTAAACACATGCGATAATGATAGAGAAAATTTACGCTCCAACTACAGGAACTCGTTTAAACCTACTAGCCTAATTGTTAAAACTGATACTTATTGTGACTCTGTTAGTCTAAAGAAACATAAATAAGTGCGGCTCAATATGGGGCATATCGGTAAATGAGTTAGAGAAGTAGATATGAAAATTATATTTAGGTTTAATTTGTTTATTGATATTGTTGTAGATTTGTGTTTGATGATCATAGAGGGTTAACTCTCTAGTGATTATTACACTACTACACAAAATCACTGTAAATTAGTATCTTATTAGCCCTTTTCAAGCGGGTACCAAGATGATTCGGAGTGAGATGTGTTGAAAGTTATACTACGCTTTCCTAAAATACAAGGTGGTTAAAGATAACGTTTCTCTCCACCCGATAATTTCATCTGAGTATATCTCGTATTTCTAAAAAATACCGTAAATTATGGTCCTGCATCAAGTCCTGACACAAGGGGTCATAACAGCGTCCATGCACTCAAATTTTTGATTATGGGCTCTTTTCATTGGAGATCAAGTGCGGTGTCTTCTAGTATTACCAATTTGGGGGTCTGAACCTTTAACCTTGCAATCTATCTTCCAATGCATCCATCATATCGCTTAAGCTAAAATTTATATACTTAAGCAAGTACCTTCTCAATTCATCGAACTTCATCTCGATGTATGATTGATTTTAGAAACGTGTTAATACAGTCTGCATCTTTGATATACCGCGGTTATAATGGTTCAAACTTACTCGGTATAAAAGCTGGTGTGTACGGTACTGCCTACTCACACATTCATTCTACATATCTATTATGTATTGCTCACAATTGTGTTTCCGATTAGGGTGTGTACAGCAAACCAGTACTGTAGACTATATAGTCTCTCTAAAGTCAATCACAGAAAAGCTTCAATATTAAGAGATCAGATGTAAAACACAAGCGGGACGGAAGACTGAGTATGATCAAGCTACTGACAGCAGAAGCTCTCACAACACAGACGTAATGACGTCACTGGAAAGGCTGGTTAATCAGAAGACAAAAGCATATCTCTGTGATAGAGGAACCAATCTACAAGCAATGATGCACAAATGTCCAATAACTTGCTTGGATAGAAGATGGAAGCTTTTGGTATACAAACGAGGAATGTCCTCTCAAAAGTTTGTCTCTATTTGAGGCGAGATCGCATCTATGTTGCAATGATATTGAAGTGACATAGCAGAGAGGAAGGTTCAGGGGAGAACGCGCAATCCTCACAAGGAGAAATCTCTATAAGTAATGGTGGCTATTGCTTAACAACAGGTAATGAAGGGGGATTTTCTTGAAAGGGCCAAAAAGAACAAAACCTTCAACTCATTGTGTTGTTCATAGATGGATTGAGTATAGATGTAAATTGTATATGTATAAGAGTTAAAATATCTCCTTAAATTCCAACCTCATTTTGAGGGAGAAGAACTAGGAAGGGGAGTAGTTGAAAAGCAATACTCCTAAACCTAGGCTCATTGAACAGAAGCAGAAAGTAATGGTTATCCTTTCAATTTACATGTGAGGGACACATTGATACACCTTGTACGGAAGTGCTCTTTCATAATTGGGGTCTATAACCCTTCCATCAAATCGACATGGGCAGGTTTGGTCTCATAGGGAGAATTTGGGAAGTGAGGAATGTGACAGTCTGAAAAAAGTAAAGAAAAAAATTTTTGGTTGATCATGATTGTGAAGTAAGTGTGTGACAAACGCACAAGTTTCTCTAAAAACGGGACATCATACAAGGACTATAGCGAGATTTGTCAAATACCATACGACGGAATCATTCCCGGATAAAGTTTAAGAGATTAGTGTGATTGGCAGCGCGCACTTGAACATGACAAGTAAGTATTGGCTCAATTATGCATCAGGGTACAAAGGAAAGCTTTGCAGAAGATACTATAGCAATGACGGGAGGGCAAGGGAATCATTTGGGCATAGGCACTCGCTAGCCAGGTAAGGTATATATACTATGAGTTATTTTGCGACCTATAAGGCTTCTTTGTTGGGACTTTGGGAGGTGTGGCGGCAAAGTCAGTATATGGAGATCTTGACTGGGGTTTCTATGCAAACTCTTATCTCGGGAGGCGAGACCATGATGAGTCCCTGTGCATTATTAGGTATTTCAAAACGCAGGTGATATCATCCCGTAGGGTGTAGTAAATCAGGGATAGTAGCAAGAAATTTCTATCAGATAGAAGGGATTAAAACGTCGCCTCATTAGATGTTGGAGATTGTAAGGTGGGTATTTCTCATGAGTAGATTGATACGCCTTCGGAGGTTAGCAGACCTTAACTATTTCAGCTGAGTTGAGTAAATTTGGATAACGGGGTCTAATCAGTGTCATCAATGGAAACATTTTACTAATTAAGACTGAGCAAGAAAAGGTTTGTTTGTTGAACATTAATTAAAGATTTCAGTGTTGAACACTAATTCACATAGTGGCGACCTTGGATATAAAGTTAGTGGCAATGTAACTTCACTAGGACCATGCGGTACTAATTAGGATACAAAGGCTCAGAGATAAATATTCTATACAATTCACATAAGCGGTCGTCTAACATTACTTCCTATATAAAAATTCTTGATGTAGATGCCTTTACTGTGTCAGTCTTTGAAATATAGGGTAAGAGTAAAGGACACCAGCCGTATATATTATAATGAAGCGTAGAAACACTGTCAATTGGCAGAATAAAAACTAACATATAACTCAATATTCGTAAGACTCAGCAGAGAGTAAATTCCATAAGCAAAAAGTGTATTTACTCAGACTCGACAAACTTGCTGTAGTCCTAAGTAAGATAACTTCCTAGTTTATGTATACTTGGTAGCTCAAGCCCATGTGAAATATTCTCTAGTTGTATAATAATTGGAATACATGTAGCGCAGGTATCTTGTACAGTTGTCTGTAATTCTCAAAAAAGATAATGGTCGACTCAGACCAATGGGCTATGCTATAACATCACCACACATATTGAAATCTAAGAAAGTAATTTAAGGAATTTGCGGGATAAAGCTCAATTGTATGAGGATTAATGTTTTTGTGAGCTTAAGGTGCAGAGGGGAAGTATGATGTGGCTATGATACTAACATAGAATTTCCCAAGATCAACTTGGTAGAAATTGGAAACAATTGACAACCTAGTGATGTTGATGTGGTGTTATTTTGGCGCGCGGCATAAAATGACCAGACTAAAGTCAATCGTACCCAAGGGAAAGTATTTCAAGCAGCAAAATAACATGATACAGCAAACATTACCTCAAGAGTAGATCATAAGTAGAGATGTAGGAATATAGATTACAGCACAACGACAATCAGCGCACGGACACGAACCGCTTATGATCCGCACCATAGGACTGCAATCGCCGAATTGGCTGAACACGCTCGACTAAGGGAATGAGTCATGCACACGAATAGAGCATAGCAGATAGCAAACAATCGGGCAAATACGAAAGCAAGGAACGGCGCTAATTGGTGTTACTTACTGATCAGTTCTATTAGGAGTGATGAATAGTAAAGTTAGCAGGGATAGTGTGTTAATAGTAGCTAAGTAAAAGAATCGTAGGAGAGTGATACAGTCTCATTATTTGTCGAATTTGTTAATTACGAGGATGTTAGGGCTGTTGTGAATTTTGGGCTGTTTTTGATTGTTGTGGATGAGATAGACAATTTGTGTTAGGGGTTTGGATGTTTATGTTCTTCATCGAGCTTAAGCTCTATGTGTGTTAGATTAGTTGGTGGAAGAAAATGAAGGGGTTTATGAAGTTGTTGTAGTACAATCCGTGGGATCTAAAGAGCTTTCATTGAGTATGGTATGAGTTCTGCAATATTATTTCTATGGTTATATCTATAATCTTATGCAGGAGTATATATAGGAAGATGGAGGGGATGTGGTTGGATAAAGTGGGCACATGTCGCATGGAGTCATTGCACACCCCGCTACCACCTTAATGACTGCCTATAATCATGTTCAGCAACGACTTCTAGGAAATTTTCCTACGTATCCCCCATATGATAGGACGCATGTTCGGAAGCAGCGTCTATGATTTCATAATTCTCACCTCTAGACAACCATAGTATATTTGAAAACGGATGCCCTCGTTATCACATTAGTAGGCAGTTAAAATATTATAGGTAAATTGTGTCTCAGAGGACACTATATTAATATCACTAAGAAATACTGATCTTTACTGCCACAACTACGGTCTACAAACCTAAGTTATATTAGCTCTCGATTTCTGATAATGCACTCCATCGCATTCAAAATCTACAAAACTCTGATTTAGTGAAGTGTTATCACTCTACCCTTAGCATAATTAATAGATATAGTTGATTATATGTTATCTATATGACACATGGATGTCCAAAGTACACCTTTGTTGAAACAAGGGATTATTGTTGTGTGATAGATGACACCACATTGAAGCCTTCATTTGATCTTGCCTGACTGTGCAAGAGACATTAGTGTTTGAATTTGTCGAGTCTATCAATTGAAACGTTGCATACAGTTTGAGAAGTTGGGTACTGAATTTCTATATACTACATATTCTTAACAGTGGTTATGGGAATAGATTTGTTTGAGTTATGTTCCCTGGCGAAAATCTAATAGTGCTTATCTTAATGGAGAGGGTTGTGTTGTGCCAATGCTACCAATTAGATTGTGGGTCCATTTCCTTGAGTATGTTATGGATCGTGTACCTAAGGAATAATTTGTATCAGAATTTTCTCATCATTCGTCTCGAAAGCAGTGAAGGATACTCTAAGAATAACTTAATAAGCACTATGTTTTTGTTATCTCATCAGCACTCCGCAGATAGAACATATCAAATTCTCCTATTACTCGCATGACTTGGTTCCAAAATACTAACGATCGAGACTATCTAACTAACAGGCAGATCGAAAATATAGATCCCTCTACATAAAATGAGAGGCGTATAGATAGCTCTACATTTTGGAAAATATCGGATTCTTTCTTTTGTTTTCGTGGTTATACGAATTGTGTTGTAAATGATCGAATATTTTTTCAACAGTAGATGGGGAGCGTTTGAGTGAAAATTTCTCCTGTTAATTTCCAATAAGGCCGCGAATATGTTAGATGACACAGAGGTATGTAAAAATCTCTACTAGTTTTCTCTTACCTATTGACGGGAAGTTTCTTAGCTATCGGGGATAGAGACAACGGCGCAGGCTGTTGCCAGTGCTCAAGTCTTTGCTGTGGGATTTAGTTAATATTATTTCTTCTAGAGAAAATATATCAAGTATCTTCATTCAGATTATAACCATACATAGGAGTCACGAACTATGTAACATTAGTTAGATGAGTGGTTTACTGAGTAAATATGAAAGAGTTAAAAGACATAGGGCTTTTTTTCAGGTATAAGCAAGTCGGAGGGAACAGTTCCTACGAAAAAATAAGCTGTACGTATGAGAGATACATTGAGTGATACTGTTGAGGTTCCTTATCAACTATTCCCCTATTCTGAACAATTGCAGAGGGCACTACCTGGATTATTTTTCAACTAAGTTGGTAATTCACCTCTATGCAATATGCACGTGGCAAAGAGGTTTTTAGGGTTCAAATTAACTTAGCATAATGTAATATCTCTAACTTGCCTAGGGAAAACAGTATTCTTATTAGGTTCGATGTTGACCTTCATATAACTAGCTAGAACTTATACATTATAGCATTTTCAATCAAGGATAAGGGTTGTGACTTTAGTTTCCTGTCTTCACAAGCGGGTATAGTTTTGGAGTCGATATTTGGCTATAATGCTAGAGACATTGATTGCTGAGGAAGGCACGTGGATTTTCACTTAAAAAATCGAGAACGCTTCGAGTGTGACATCCTGATGATGCTTCAAGCTATGTGTTTGAACTTTTGAAATGGTGACTGTCAGATATTTGAAGGGCTTATTCTTGGTGGACTCTAAGGATCGATAGTTGGAGGTGGAATGGATGGGCAACACTGGGCCGCGAGCAGGAATAACGGCCCTTGTCATTTAGAAAGATCTTAGGGAGTACTACTCAACAATGAGACATTTCATAGGTCTGTAAGAGAAAGGTACATTTTGAAATTTGCTCATGCACTAAAGACTGGTCGCCATAGTGATAACAAGAAACTGTAGTGCGTGAGTAGTGGACTCTATCTTTAGTATATTGTGACACTTGTTATTATAATAAATACATACTCTTTCATGTTTTTCTTGGTCTAGAGTAGCACATATAGTTTACCAGGAAGCTTGAATCCTATTGACATTTTTGTTAGTTGCATCTCAGAATCTCTCTCCATCAGAGGACACCTCTAGTTCTAAGGTATTGTTCCTCTCGTCACAGGTGATTAACAGGAATAAACAAATTCCTGGTATCTGGGTGGCTTACGGAGTCACTACCAATGGAATTCCAGATAGTCGCAGTATTAGATGACAATGGGTGAAGTTCATAATAAGAAGGAGGAAGCTGTTTGGTTTGAGAGATCTCTTTCTCTATAGATAGAGAAGTCCAGTGCTTTTGGGGTCAAACTGGTGACATAAATTAATTTTGGGAGAGACAGTATCGTATTAAATGTAAGCCATAGTTAGTCCAATGGACAAACTTGGTAAATAATTTTACACTGAGATGGGTGTAATAGGCAGTCGGGAGTAGCGTTAGCAATTTATTGAAATGAGTTGTTGAATGCGTAGGGTATATCAACCTGGACTTCAATGCAGCGAGTTTCGGATTGAAGGGCATTTCATTGATAGTAAAGTGATAAATTTTTTTAGGGATGCTCTGTATTTAGACACAACAAAATTTGGACGATAAAATTGTGGTCGTTTCTTTCTCTAGCACAGAAGCGAATAGCTAAAATATGGACGCCTCTTGGAGGCTAACAATCGACACTAAAATGGACTATGCAGAGGGATGTGTATATAGTGTGTATATTGTTTTTATTCTCATTATATGAAAATTGGGGCCTTCAATTATAGCAACTTTGACTAATAAGACACATATTCTAAGACACGCCTGCTAAAGACAAAGGGAAACAAATAGGGAACTGAAAATTACATTCCTCAACCACGTTAAATCACAATAGCAAGAACAAAGCAACTAAAATTGAAAGTCACCTACTCTCCCTTAAGAAGAGATAGTGCCATATGATATATCTCAATTGGACAAATGTAAGCACTGATAGAGTAGACGAAGTTCTATCAGCCTTCTCAAATAATGTGGAAAGGGTACATTAACGCGATCGAATTGATGTCTGAGCGAGCTACTTGGTGAAAAAACTTAAATATTGTAATGATTGATAATTAATTGTGGCATAATTTGCTACAATGTTTATTAGGCTACAATCCGCGAACTTTGGTTATCATACACACTTATTACAAGGAATTTTATGTCTCTTTCACAGACATGAACCATCTATATTAGACAAGCACAGATCGAAAAGCAAAGGAAGACATAAGACGTGTTCGATATTATTAGGGAACTCTCGCAGTAGGCACTATCGGGCCCTTTGCTCACTAGGGAAAATTTCTTCTTTTGAAGGGTCAATACGTAATCATTCTTGAGATCACTCCCATCTAGTATTATAATACCCAATTGATTGAGGATCACGTATACTGGGTGGGAAATACGAAGGTTTATCGCACAATACGCGAGAAAACTGTCTAGTCAGTCGATAAGTAGATAATGTGGTGATTTCAGGAGTTTCCCTTAAAAGCGGCGAAGTTGGTAATACAGTTTGTTTATTTTCGGCCTTTGCAGAGTCATACATCTTCGCTGGTGGTCGGGTCGATCGAAACACTCAGAATACTGGTGTGAAATCTTAAGCAAAAGAGTGCGACATGCTCAACTCTCGATCCTATACACAATTTTATACTAACCTCGCGGTGGAAACAAACAAATCTTTCGCCAGTTAGGACCATATGATTTAAGCCAATCACTAATGCTATATTAGATATCTCGATATAAAAGCAATTAAAAAGGAAGTAGGTAATTTGGCCAAACACGTACGAAGGAGGTTTTCCGTATATTTGCTGATTAGATGAATTTTATTCTCAATAGTATGTCTTATTAAAGAGGGTCCCACTTTCTAAGGATGATTACAAGCAGATGAATACATGCTCCGCAAAGGGGATGCACACGTAAACAATGGCGATGACGAACGGGTTAGTATAGTATCTAACAGTTTTCTAAATAAGTCTATTGGCCTATACTTACACTCTTTAGACTAGAGAGTGATTTACCAGATATGATCTCATATTTAGAGATATTTGGATATACTCTAATAGAAGCCTGAGGTGTCGCGATGTATAGAAGAGTCTTTCCTGGGATAGTATGTCTAAAACCGATTTTGCCATAGGGGTGTTTCTCACCTCTTAATTACGAATGTCATTTAAATCATCCCAACTCACCATAATAATGTACGTCTCTAAAATCTTTATAATAGGGTTAGTTGTAGATAATACACAATATGTCTAGAGGGGCATGCCTGCGAAATATACTCGAATGCACGTAGATAGTTAATGATGAGTTTGACAACGGAAAGGTGTATCTACCTGAACTGGGGGACACTCAGGGCTTGCCAGGCCTACGCTCTCAATCAGTACTAAATTGAAACAGAGTTATGGTAGGCAGCGAAGAGAGGACTCCGCAGTATGGACAGTAACTCGCATTGTTACTGCCTCGCCTAAGTGTGTCCTCGTAATAAATTTTCTAGATATTTAGACGAGGTACTTTGGCAAGTAGTTTTAATGCAATGATATAAGAATAGTCGTTACAAGTCAATTAATTAATTTGATGCTCACCTATGTTTCCCATTACAACTTCTTTGTTGAGGACGTTTTGTGGAGTTCTGAGTATATAGGTCACATGATTCTGACCTGGGGGAAGCTAACTTAATGATGATAATTAGACTCACCGTAATATTCTGAGACATAATTATGATTTGAAATTTTTTCTTAAAGAATAAAAAGAAATTTTCCCGTTCGTTTTGTGAAGGTTGGTTTGTATTAATTAATTGGATTGGATGGTAGCTGGAGCAAATAATGTTTAGTAATAATTAAAGTCATAAATGAAATTATATAGTCGTAGTGATCCACCAAGGTGACTGATCATGAGTCCATGTCAAAAGGAAGGAGCAATTAAGAGGAAGGGGTCCTCCATAGTTGACATAGTAAGAGCGCGCATAAGTTATCTGCGAATCGCCACAGTTTAAAGGAAGATGTATATATATGGTCAGACTTGTAAAATTAGTTATTTGACGTAGTTTTCACTTACGATATTGAAGGTATAGCGTTTTTATAATAGCTTTCGCCATGTGATGATGGTGTTATAGATCTTATTGATTTAGGCGCTTGATAAGTGTAAACTAAACTCTCTCTAGCGTTACAAAGTCAATCAAACTAGGACAATAGAAAGACAAACGGGAATCCATTCAATATATGGATTTTGATCATCAAGGTATTCCATTATGTTGAGAGAGTGTTGGTCTCTTTTCTTTTCGAACATACCATAAAATTGGAGTATGCGGCTGCTCGAGAACCTTCCTTACTAAGAGATACATTTGGAAAGTTTTGGGCAGTCTTCTTCTAGAACTTCTTCCTTCTTCTCGTTTTCAAAACGAAATGAAACCGCTGGACAATGGAAAGCTAGCCTTTTCTTCCTGAGTAAGCAATTTGCCCAACTACAAATTTTAGGCTAAAATGTAATCGTTTGTAATTTCAATAAATTGCGCACAGGAAAAGCTTGATCAAATTGGAAGGGACGGAAAATTTTGGGATTGGTGAAGGGTCTTCATGCGATCAATCAATGAATAAAGATTAGGAATGATGTTTATGCGGTTTTGAGTATGAAATCAGATAATGGAAGTTCTAAAGAAATACTGTTGTTTAAAAAGAAGACTGAATCAAATTATGGCGTATTCATAGCCTTGTAGTGTCACTTAGGACAATAGAGTTGAACCAATGAAAAAGTAAAATCGAGAGAAATGACTTCTTCTAGCCCTTTTAAATGACAATATTAACAAGAGAGTAAAGTTGGTGAATCATTTAAATAGAACTACACTATAAAAACGCCAGGAAGGAGCTCATGAAGAGACTGTCACAATCGAGACAATAACTTTGAAAGAGTTGCTTTGGGGGTCTAAGTTTGGAGTCCTTTTGTCTAGTCACCATTTTAGGTAAAATTAATCTTCCTTTTTCTTGAGTCAAAGACAATGGAAATCCAAACATTGTTTTGGTTCAATTTAATTTCTGATCTTTGTATGAAAAACATTTGCCTGGCAATGTTACAAATGAATCCCTAAAATTTAAACACTAATATACTGCTGACATTTTATGATCATAAATAACATTGTACTATACTTTGTGAATAAAAGACTTTATTTAGCAAAATATTTCCATTAGAATAAAATATTAGGATTCCAATTGTAACATTGCCAGGCAATGTTTTTCATACAAAGTCAGAAATTAAATTGAACCAAAACAATGTTTTGATTTCCATTGCCTTTGACTCAAGAAAAAGGAAGATTAATTTTACCTAAAATGTTACAAGATATATATATATATATATATATATATATATATATATATATATATGTCATGATCTCTAGGAAAGCACAACCATGGGAGCACCAGGAAGCTGAGATATCACCTTTCTAAAGTCTGCGCACTCAAGTTACCCTTCGAAGTCATCATTCTCGAGAGTAGTCATCTCCTATTTGACGTAGTTACGCCACTTGATGTACTCATCCCATAATTCACATCAGCATTTATAACGTACTATCTGCATGGAGTTTTCAGGACCTTTAGCCACCAGCACCTCATAGTATTCGGCCCTCACCATGATTACATGATTGTAGAACATGATTTTGTCTCCAAACACCACCTTGGCGCCCACAGCAAAGGCCTTGCAAACTCAAGACAAGTTGTGCAAGGCAAAGATATCATTCTTCATTCCTAGGAACAAGTGGGTATTGATGAAATCTGGATTGTCGAACGTTTCCACGATGCTTCTTCTGGTTCCTCCCTCATCCATCTCTTGGATCAGAGGTCTCTGTCCCCAGCGCCTAGTGGGCCCGTGGATAAACCCATCCCTCTCGAGGTTAAGAAATTCAGCCACTCTATTAAGAGCCAAATGATGGTTTTCACACCATCCGGATATTCCAGAGACCCAAATTCCTCCAAGACTTTCTCTAAGTTAGTCAACTCATGATCAAATAAAGGATCAAGATGGGCACCCCAATAACCCTCAGTAACCTCTAGATGAGAAATATCAAAAATCCGGACGACCTTTCTTCGTGGATGGATATCCATTATTAGAACCATTAATGTTCAAGACAGAAAGGAAGAGAATGAGATGAACAAGAGAGAGAAAGAGTAGAAGATTTTGTGAGCATTATATGAAGTGAAGTACGGACATTTATAGAAGTATAGGAGAGTAGTTATTAGAGTAATTCAATAACTTCCCCTAAATCTCCACATGAAACGACTTGCTTTAGTGGCATGGTTATTTTAACCGTCCACGTCGCTTGCTATTGCCACGGGAAATTTCTTGAGTAATTTCCTTGATTTCTGAAAATATTTCCTTATTTTATTTCCATAAAGTCAAGTTCATTAAATACTATGAGATGATGAGACTTTTCTTGGTGAAGTATTTCAATTTCCATCATCGCTTTAAATTATGTTCTTAAGAAGATCAAGAAATACATTTTGAAACTATATCATTTGATATCAAATTTTGTGAAACATAATCTTATAAAGAAGTACGATAATTAAGTAATGATGCAGATAATCATTTTTTGAACTTAAACATCATACCTTATGATTATCATCTATGAAATGATACATAAACAAAACATTGTTCAGCATTTCATAAGTTCGGATTTTTTAAAATAAAAAGGGGAAACATGTCTAAAATGAAATCTACCAGATTAATCATCCTCTACTAACATATAGTTGTCTGAGTCAGCATTATCAGAGAAATCTCCCTCTATTGGACACATCTCCCTTGCAATTTGTCTATCGCATTTTCTTTTCTTGGCAGAACTCTTGGATGGACGCTTCTGATGGCGACACTTATGGCGACAACACTTCTTTCCTCTAACTTCCTCTTCTGAATCCTCTTCTGGATCACCCTGATCATTGTCCAACTCTTTAATTTCCCTAAGTTCTTACTTCCTTTCTTCCCAGAATCGCAGCTCGTCTGCATGGTGTTTCTCAACAGTATATGGACGACCAATCTCTTTACGCCACACAAGGAATCGTTGGAATTCTCGATCTTTCCGTACCTTTCTTTGCTTGTCTCTTTGCTCAAAGTGAAAAGAAGAGAGGAATTCCTCAGCTCTTGACCATATTAGACCTTCAAACCCTTGAGATTTGGCCCTAATAATTTCTTCGGACTGAAAATCCATTGACAACTTAGAGGTTAATTCAAAAGGAATTAAGAAAGAAGAAAGCTTAAAGAACGCTTGACTAGACAAAGACCCAAATAGACCCCAAAGCAACTCTTCCAAGTATTGTTCGAGTGAAGTCTTTCATGAGCTTCCTTTGGCGTTTTTATAGT
>SNQN01000758.1:98333-118460 GCA_008642245.1 Bassia scoparia
GTCACAGTCATATATAAGATACGCTCAAAGAAAAGTTGTTAATTGATACGAGTGCTAACACACAGTTAATCAAACTTATGACTCGGATGGGTATGTTTCTAAGAAAGTTGGGAAGGGGTAAGAGAAGAGTATTGAGATCCATATATAGAACATTAGTGCATCTACGTACAATCAAATGGCTAAGTAATCCTCTTGAATAGAAGTAGCCTGAAGAGCTTAACAAATAGATGCATGATCAACTGGGCTACAGCTAAATGGGATCTATAGGATCATTGCCTACGTCTCTTATACCTAAAACGGGAGCAACACAATGTAATACTATCTTAGGTAGAGACATGCGCAAGCATCACAAAAACTAATCTCTCAATTCCTTCGTAACTTTGCAATATGAGAGGAATTTGAAACAGGCGGGTGCAACCAACAGCTCTTATTAAGATCAAATCGCTTGTACGCAATAGTTGGGTTTTTTATTTGAGTATGGGGGCTGCCCCTTTTGTTACTGATCTACTAAATACCGATCTAATTAGATGCAAGAAAAAGATAATCATGGTACCTGAAGCGAGTCAGTAAAAGTCAAGATCAGGTAAATGTAAGGAATTATAATCTTATGTATAATTACAAACACGAAACTCCTGAAGACTATAAATATCAGAGAGTCACAATAAATGAACGAAGAACCGAATTATGCCTTCTCATACTAAACGTAGAATAGAATCACACGGACATCCCGTATCAACTTCAATATATTCCTGAATGGCAAGAGTCATGATTACTCTCTATGACTAGTTCACCACAATGCGCATAGGCCCAAAACAGACACATCAAGCTACTAGATCCGATAATGCATGATTAAAGGTGAACATAAGAGCTACACTATGCACTTACCATCTAACCACATCATGGCTATTCCAAGATTCAGATGTGCGCGCGGTAAGGAAGCAAATGCTAAAAACAGATTACCGATGTCTTACAGATTGAATTGCCTGTCTTAAATCTGTTCGTAAATCCATTACCCTTCCTCGACTACCGAGAGCTTCATTCTATTTTAAACCTTCCACATGGATACTAAGAGATCTATGGGTAGGTTTAATAGCGCATGTTATCCCTCATCATCAAGCAATATTTAAATAATAAGGAAGCACGCTACCAAACATTTCGTCAATACGATCACAGCTATTCAGTAAATCCTCCGTACTATTTATTCTCCACTCACAAAGGATGGGCACTCTCCCTTAGGGTATAGTTTGATGCCCTTCACGGGAACTCATTGGCCTATTACTTCCTATTGGGCATTCACACGACCACTACCAGAAAACTAAATAACAAATATCTCCTATTACGAAGCGAGCGGCGTTCGAATTCCATTTTTACAAATTCATACCTTTAATCAACGCTAAGCACATGAAATCTACAGATAAATAACCTTAACACAGTATCGTCTCACTCTAACGTCATGGGTCCATAATTCGGCGTGCTGAGACGCCAGATAAAGTCCAATAGTTCAACATCCCTACTTGAGTTGTTCTATCATAAATATAATACGAAACTAGAACAGAAGAATCAATACCAGGTCAATTTATTATATGCAAAAACTCCTGTCACAAGTATTCACTTTCGCGAGGAAGAACCAACACTTGAAGTCAACTTGCAAAAATTAACACCTCTAAGAACCATAAGCTAAGGAAGTAATTTCTCCATCCATATTGATGCCTTTGATTAAAGCCCAAAGTACGCTTAAATTTCATCAACAAAATTAATTGTGGTCAACTTATATAGATGTGCAATATAATGAATTTAAAAAGTGTTTTGGGTAGAAGATAATATAGCCACACAACATAATCGATACGACTCCAAAATAACACCACTATTATAACTTATTGTGGCAAGAATTATACTTGAAATCCTAAAATAACCTTGACAAATTCTCTTAATTAAACACGACCCAAACATCCTCCAATTATGTTGTTCAGCCCTAATCACTCATCAGAAATCCAACATTACCAACCGAATCAATTCAAATTATGTAAGTGAAGCAGATCAACGCTCTATGTCATCAACGCTTACCCATATCGACGTATATACTGTCATGACATAATTTTCCAAATCACAAAATAAATACGAATTGTACTATAGCATTGTGAATTAACCCAAAAGAACCTTTATTTAGCACTAATATTTCCATTAGAAGTTTAACAAATTTTAGAATATCACACAATCTTGTAACATTGCCTACGCAACTAGAATGATATACAAATAACAAAAAGCCAAAAATTAAATACTGTAACCACAACAACTGGATTTTAGAATTCACCACACAATATAGCGAGTCTTAGTGACGCAATTCAAGAAATAGAGAAAATTAATAATTCCTTAACCTAAAATGTATGATAACAACAGACTCTCATAATATGAACACTAACCAATACCGCAACTCATATCACTATCATAATCTAGAAACTCTCTGAGGCTAATCAGGAGAGTTTTCAGGGAGCCTTCCTTTCAGGCGTTTTATTAAGATAGTAGGAGTTCAATAGTAATAATATGAGATACCACACACCTAACTATCTACTCTTAAAGAATATAGTACATCAGATTAACCTAAAGGGAGAGGAGTCATTCCTTGAAGTTTACTTTCGATTTGAGGTTCTATAACCTGCTGGTCTAACTGAACAGTACACAGGCATAATGAAAAACGCAATCAAATATACACGTATCAGTCTTCTCTTTAAAACCAACTCTAGCTTGTAATAAACTCAATGATAGGAAAACTCCTACATATAAATCTGATTCAATCCCACAAATCTAAACCCCTGCATCAAAAACATAATCCAGATTCTATTTACATCACATAGAATATTTTCTGCATATCGACACACCTTACCAACCACCACTAAAAGTTACTTATCGTCCGCTATAAACTATCACGATTAGAAATCAAGCTTTCCATAAGCGAAGCACAAATCATAATTAATGAAAAAGCTAAACACACAAATTTATAGCACTAGACATACTGTATTGGCAATGCTTACTCCAGGTGAGGAGAAAAAGCACGCAGGCTTCCATTTGGTCCAAAAGCTTGCATTTAGAGACTGGAGACAAACGAAAAGAAAAGAATGATGCAACAAGATCCTCAAAAGCAGAGAAGATCCATGCCTCCAAAACCCAATCACACCAAAGTATAATTCCTTATAAGTAAGGAAGGTTCATCGAGAGACTGCGACTCACACCCAATTATCATCATTTACTGGATACTAGAAATATCGAAAATTATGGAAAATTAAGGATTCCCCTCGCTCCACACCAATCGCGCAACCTGCAATGTCAAAAAATTCCAAATATATGGATTAGAGTGCAACGTATACTTAGAAACTGCTATATGTACTAAGAGGTGCTTGTTGTAACAAGCCTCCGGTGATAAAGAACTCCATACAACCACTGAAACTCACTAACCTATTAGCTATAAAAACGCACTTATCGGGAACTCCGCCAACTTTCACAAAATCAAAATCTTCCTAGATGATCGCAATAAATCATGCGCCTGTATGTCCACATTATGGAAGGAACCCTTCACAATTAATCTGCCCATTCCCTTCTCATTAAAATAAAGGAGACATCTGCGAGGGGAAAGTCACACCTAGGTGGACAGCAGCACTTTCTATAAAGATCTAATTAACAGATCTGAACATTAAATACAAACGACTCTGATACGCTACTAAACATGGAATTAAGAGATCTCTCACACATAAAGTAGCAAAGGAAACAGAGAATATAAAAATCATGTATATGACCAGAAGATCAACAGCAACACACAACCCACCGTAAACAATGAAAGAGGTTAATGGCAAAACAAGAAGCATATGTGGCTTATTAACGACACTATATCAGTGGAGCAATATCTATCGCACAAACTGACCTACTAACAACAATTTATCACACATAAAGCACAGGTAGAGGAAGATAGAGAATACAGATAACAAAACAGCAACAATAAACATATATCATGATACACTCAACTAATATATAACCACAACATTAAGCACGAAATATCGATTGCAGTCATAAAAAGCCTAAGCGCTAACAATAACCCCTTGCTATATAAAGCTAACCATTTAAAACCACAAATATATCCACATCCACACTAAAATCGATAAATCAGATGACTAAGGAGACATCATGCACGACATGTGGGTGATTATAGCCACTAGGACGTAAAACGAATATATGAAGAGAGACACAGACGACTATAACGAAAAGTGGAGATTCACTTGATTCCGAGCGGGAAACTTTGGTGCCAATAGCAAAGCTATGGGAGATAAACGACCAAAAACCAACGAACCATTTTGATTCAATTTCATAAATCTTCCGACATACAAATAGCGATAAACATTAGCAGGCAAGCTTATATAAGCACCAAAGCATTAGACCGAGACTTATCCAAAATCGAGTATACCAATATGTTTCATCACCTTGCAGCAGAAATGTACATTCTCATCTGCTAGACATCGAAAAGTGGTTGACCAACTCCAAAATCTCTTGAACAAAGAACAAAACCTTCATCATACTCCACAAAACTAAAAGCCACTGAGCACGCCCCTCCACTTGCGTCGCGCAATTTAGTAACACCTACAGTCGGTACTAATCAAAAACACAAGGTTCGCTAATTATGCGCCCCTAAAGACGTTTAGATGAATCCGACCTACAGAGAATTAGGTGCAAGATGATAGTTCAGGCATGTACGACACTCCTCATCTATTTGCAATAGAACTTAGGATTCAAATTCGGTGCCAATTCTGACCACAAAGACCTAATGCCTGCAGCTGAAAACACCTGAACACTTCGGCTTGAAGACTAAACCACCACAACTAAATCCTTTTACTAGAAAACTACACAATATTGATACATTATCGAAAAGCTAATGTCAAAATGCTAATCATCTTACCCATCGTGCACCTACAAAAGCAGATAAATGATCTCGAGAAGACGACACACTAGATACTAGGCATGCAGGAAAAACCAGAGAAAAAAAAATATCAACACACCAAGCACCAACAATAAACAACCAATGTAACAAAGAACCCAACATAACCACCTCAGAATACATAACGTCCCTTACAGCGCTAACGAAAATAGTCATCTAAAAGATATCTAGTTTGGCTACAACTATCAATAGGAGATGATACAACAAAACCAAAGTACTTTTAATGCGAACAATTGACAAAAACAGAAACCACTCAACACAATCAACTAAACATCCATCTACCCAAAAATTTTACATTATCGGACAAGCGCCATGGTCCCCCAAACAAACCTATTAGTAGCAATCACCCACACAATCAACAAGTCTCTGTACAAACACCCACCCTCAACATAACAAACACTAAATCATAACATGATACTAAGCATCAGAGATGATCTTTTAAAGGGCAAGAGCCAGAGATAAGAACTTCGAGTCTGTGATATCAGACACAGTTTAACGGTGAGCTAGCGATCGAGCAATATGAATAACTAAACACACGCAAGACCAAACTTTCATGAAAGACTAAACAAAAAATAATCACTTCACCATCTCATCAAATTATGTACCGAGATATCTCGAATATGCTCTACCAAGAGGCTTGAAGCACTCACTTCTATAGCTAGCATTAAGAGAAAGAAACGGCAACAAGCATTGAAAAATATATCACATTCGTTATCCTCAATACGAGAAATCGATAATGTCATTGAGAAAGCTCAGAATGAAATCCCACAAACTCTAAGAATGAAGATCACTGAGACAAACCCAACTAGCCAGGATAAAAATCTATAAAATATTATAAACATCATTTCTGCTCCATATTGACTAAACCCTTCCTATTATCTAAGAGCTGAATCACGCACATAAAACTTCATATTATTACCACCTACATGCATTACTAAGCAACAAGAGAAGGATCTCCATACACACCCCACTACCAACTCCAAATCTTGCGCGACCAAAACAACCAGAAAAGCTATGCCTGAGCGGTGAGAACAGACATGATGATACCCGTCTTCCAAGCATCACTTAGAATAGTCGCATGAACACAAGAACGAAAACAACCACACACAAGGCAACGTATCAAGCCCTACACAACCACTCTATCACACCAATAGACAAACAGAAGAAAGAGCAAAACATTATTTACCAAACCATCTCTCAAAGTGACCTCTACCTTAACCATTAAGCTTCTGAAACATAGCATCAAACACCAGTACCCATTCTGCACACAGCGATATAGTTAAGTACCTCACTGGAATGATATATACTAATTACATAATCACTAGACTATGCGGTACCCTACGATGTTGCCCCTCATTCATTATTCCACGTGCGCAAACGCTTCGAGATAACTACCGACGTCCACCCTAATAATATCGACCTCCATAATATCGGCAGAACGTCCCCATTTACAAAGATATCAACAACAACATAACTTGGCAACTCATCAAGGAGCTCTTTCACACTCAATGCCGTATAATCTCAGAATATCAATAGACCAAAGGAACCATGCCACAATGCAGTCTCACACAAAAAACAGATACCAATCCTATACAACAATATCATAGGCCACAACTACAAAACCTCTTCTGCTAAAGTAAAACGAAACACGCATAGTACCTGAAGCCACTAAACAGAAATCAAGGCATGAAAGGATCAACCCTCATAAGGAGAATAACCATATGCACTTCATCCACCTCAGCCGTGAATTACCTCAATTAGAAAACATAATGATATAAAAATCTCATGAGTACGCTCTTCTAGAGCATTATCCTACATGCACATCTAAACACAACACATATCAACCTACAATCTCCGACTTTTTTTCTATAACCAGACCCATCCCGAAGAGTAAGTGGACACCCTCAGATTGTTATAATAACGAACGAGTTCGTGAAAACGTTTCTCAAAGGAAAAAAATAACTCCAAGCCCAAACAGCGTCGTGCCCATGCCATCGCAATCATCTAATGTAGAAACTAGTAAAAGAATTGACACCTTTTCAATCCAGCTGTGATGAATTATGACTCACTCGATCTCGACGGCGATTTAAATAATCACATCACTTAATCACCAAGGACAATTAACATCAAAATACACTAAATAAAAAACAGCCATTTACTACAAAAGAGTCAAACTATTTCCATAACAGAATCAAAACTTCGCCTTCCCAATTCCTTGTAGACCAGAAATTATATTCAAGACTGTCTTAGCATAATATGAGACTTACGCGAAACATCACTCAAAGAGCCACCTATGCCAACTATCGGAATCGAACTACTGCAAGAGTAAAGCCAGCCAAAGACCAATAACAATATATATCTTAAACCGTACACGTTAACACACACCTTGAAGAAGATAGATATCCTTCATATCAAAGCTAAAAATTATGCGATCTATAATGAACAGTAATGCATAAAAATAACAACTACAAACAATCATTAAATACCACCAGAACGACTAAAGATATAAACTAGAATATAAATTCAATCACAAGTTAAAACCCTTACTAGCCAAAACCCCAATCACACACATAAATGAATATCGCTAGCAAATTTCACTACTCAATCAGAAAAAGGACAGAGTAAGCCGATACCTCATAACAAAAGATCCACTGATTAAAGCCTTAACTAAAAGTCGGATCAAATATTCCAAAACAAACAAACCACATCGACATCATTCCCAAAGAATGAGGCAGTTACACTTTGTGAAAGTAGTCGCAATACATAGAAATAATAAGCTCACGTGGCTCTAAATAAAGCCCATATTCAGATATCTAGCAAGGAGGACTAACTCTATAAAAGAACTAGTGAAAATTGAATGAGCGGATGAAAAATGTAAAATATCATTGAACCACAACAAATACACAAAATTACTCTATATCAAATAACACACTAAATACCAAATTTATAAT
Source organism: Bassia scoparia (assembly GCA_008642245.1). Classification (NCBI taxonomy): domain Eukaryota; kingdom Viridiplantae; phylum Streptophyta; class Magnoliopsida; order Caryophyllales; family Amaranthaceae; genus Bassia; species Bassia scoparia. Next base: position 106,263 of record SNQN01000758.1, read on the forward strand.
AATGAATATAACATAGTTATTTCTTTGATCAAAACATTCATCGCATGCAGAAGACTAGAATTTCATTCTGAAATAGCATAACCCTGATGGACAATAAAACTGAGATCTATCGAACTAGCTTCTCACAGCTTACGTACCTAATTAGGTCTTTAGCCTCTGTTTACGTATTCATCGCGACTATGCCTATTGTACACAGATACCTCATATATTTGCTTTCTTTCAAAACCACATCTATTCAATACTGTCAATTGGCATACGACTTGATCCTTGTAGGTTTTAAACCTAGGCCAACCCTCTCTATGGGTGTCCAAAACTTCCTACTTCTCATCGAGTTAACAAACCAACACTCGTTCATCACTAAACTTGGCCTAATAAGTACGAAAAAACGAAAATCAGAATATGCATCAATAGTAGCGGATCATCATCAATATGCTAGCGATGGTCGCAACAGAAATCTTACAATAACTCAAATTTCAACAGCCACCAGAAGTCTTAAAACGACGGTGTGAAGACACATAGACGATCAAACCCTCAATGCAGCACCATAAAGAGCTAAAGAATCACCAGACTTATCTACTCTACAACGAGCCATAAAGAACTACCAATAAGGATCGTTCACACCCTCTGATGTATCACACTATCAAACACAAACGTATGCAAATCCATGCTGATTCTGAATCAACATATAAATAACAGCGTTGAAACGAACGTCAAATTAACTGCACCTAAGAGATGGCCACTACGATACATGCCAACCATAGACTGGATGGCACGACTTCTTACACACAATCATATCTGTGTTCAACATATCCGCGGGGATCTGGAATCGAGTCCATTAGAATTTTAGACTCAATTCATTGCATATCTGCAGGTATCGCTTCTCAAGAATAGCCAAGATCATAAGTGCAGAACTTAAGTAAAAATCTAGGCCTGAAAAATAACTTCAACATTTCTGGACTGCAGACCTTCGATTCGACTTGTTAAACTATAACGAAGACAGAACTCCAATCATCCCTACTCCATCACCTCCAGCATTCTAAAGTCCACTATAGTCACGCCTATCTCCACCTTCAACAACTAACCATCAATGGAAGTCTATGTTAGTACCGGGGAACTCAGATATCGCATTATCTGCCATAACACACAAACTACCACAATCTATCATATCAAGCTGGAGAGAACCACTTCCTGCGAAACATAAATACCTCTAGGAGACTAACAACAAATGATACATACAATGTGAAGTAGATCGGCTCCTGTAGCGACCATTATCTTTGAGAATCGCATCAATACCCTCCCCTTTTACTATACAAAAGGCCTACCAATCTTACCAACAATAGATACTACTACTGAGACAATACATCGATGGCACGTAACTAATTCAACTCCTAACAGATCAACATACTCCAACGGTCACAATAGAATGATATGATAATTATCCCAAGATTCTCACCGACCCGCTAATATTACGAGTGACGTCACGGGCACTATGGTCCTCCGGTTCACCCTCTAATCATTACGCTAACAAATTGTATTAATCTAAAAATCTTTACCCACGAATTGAGTTCAAAGCTGTCAGCTAATAATGATGATATATGGTAAGCTACTATTATTCCAAAGTATTAAATATCAACCAGCTGTGGTAAGAGACCATGAAAATGTGTATGTCACCACTGCGTCATATAACAGGTCAACAATTAACAGAGGTGGCCATTAACTATGTTGAATCCCGCGAGTCACAACCCAATTAAGCATTCTTTCTTCATTAAGTTTTCAACACAAACAATACTCGTTCCGCCTCTAAGTCTGACCAGCTCCGGTTATTTATATGTGTATCGCTAAATTCCACATTGCCATGACACTGAGCAGATTAACCCTTGTATATCCAATATTCGATCTCTCAACTCAGCTGAAATAGCGAAGATGGTCAAATATCCTCGCCAGCACCAATCTTGGTCGCACACGCTCATCGCCTATGAAAAAAGTCATCGCGCTCCTAACAGCACGAATATCGCAAGCCTCGATGAAATCGCTACTGAATAGGTGTGCGTTACAGAAATGACACACAACTTTCAATCTCAAAACCATACTCGAACCAACTAGACACACAAAAGATGCAAAAGACCTGCACTTGCAACACCCAATCTTACACAAAAGCCAAACCCTTCCCACCAAAAACCATAGTATACTACTCCGATCTCGAGATGATTGCGCCCGTCATCAAAGGTACACTTCTGCAAAGCTTTTCCCCCATGATTAGCCAATACTGTCTTCAGTAGGACCTCCATCAAATCTTACATATCGAATGATCCGAATATGACAAACGGCAACGTCCTTGGATGATCCCTAAACTGTCTTTCACTAAAGGACTTACACAGATATGAGGAATGAGGTCATACCGACAGAGAAAACGTTTCCTCACAAGGAGCTCCATCTATGACTATTCTCAATCAAAAGAACGCCTACGGTCAGCTGGAAGTATAGTACTCTTTCAAAAATCTAATCACCCACTGGTCCCCCACAAGAAGGTTTTGATGTTTAGAAAAGAATATCATTAACCACTATAAAATCTACTACTAAAAAATAGACCCAAAAGCAGGTTCGGTCAACGAGAAAAATCACTCCACCATCGTGACCCTTAAGTTCCGAGACATCAAGTCAGCAATAGAGCAATCTACCTCTCTCACCTTCGTATGAAAAACTCCTCCCATCTTAAAGAGAAATTTCTACATAACCCCTCCTCAAATCAGCCTCCATCTACTCTACTCTAATTCTCCAAATCACGGCTTCCCTCATTAAGAAGCGAACTATTAACCATCGCTCGACCAATCGATTTCACCAGCTCCTCCTGCACTAGGGCAAAGCCTTCCACCCGTCATTCAATCACTCACGACATCGAAAACCTCCTCTCTCCCCCACTATCGTCTCGTCCCTTGTTCACTTCTGGCTCGACACGTTCCTATCTCCCAGTACTCGACCATCACCGTAACATACCACACCCACTTGCACCCTAATCTTCCTGACTCTTATCCCATCTTTATGCCTTAGCACAGGAGTCCCTCATACGTCGTAGCAAATCCTGCCAATGCCCTATTTATTGAGTTGTATCGATCCTAAAAACTATTTGGTGACTTTGTTGACAGAATAAACAATTGACTAGCTAAAGATAAGCTTGAGTTAGCTAGGGCAGGTATCACCAGACTATGATAAACATAACCAAGGCAGATCACAGAATATCAGGCTGATACACGTACTTTATCTAAGATATAAATATTATAGCTAGCTCGATACTGATATGAACACTCTAAGAGGCAGGCTAGATTTTGCGGTATGACCGCTAGCCAACTTATGAAGAACACAATGCCCGTAGATTAGAAATGGCCCAGATGAAAATGTGGCGATGACGAGCTTAAGGAAGTGAGAACAGTACGATAACATTCAAAATATGCAAAACCAGACAGCGGCACGAATAATCGTCGAGCAGGAGTAACTAAAACATCACATCACTACACCCAAACAAGAACCTAAAAATAATACGCTTATGTATAAAGATAAATCAAGACAACAAATACACGATCACTCAACACCAACATCAAACAACAATATCCTATCTAGCATTTCTCTACGACAGTTTTAGATATCCCACCTAAGCCCCGCACTTGGCTAGTAGCCAATAGTAGTTAGCAAGCTATATTTAAGCGTAGCGTTAGTTCCATCTTCCATGAAAAATTCATTACTTCCGTTTGTCCTTGTACACACACAGTAAACCCAATTCTGAATACATTGGAAGTAGGAATAACAATATTTCTCCTTCATGAAATGAGTAGTCTGAGCTCATCTATGCACCTAATATAATGGTGGCTTCACCTTTCTCATCGAATAACCTTGTACGTGTATATACTGTTCAGTTCTTTCCTACAAATAAGGGCCACATCTTAAAATATAACATCTTCTTGAGCTACGATATTTAAACGTTTAATAGCCTCATCATTGAAACGGTAGGTGAGCGTTATCATATAATCAATAAACCAGAGAGGATAGCGCGCTACCGATAAAGAACCGATTATAAATATGGCGCGATTAAACTTTGTACTGCTGGATGCGAGTAGACACATACACACTTATTCAACTCAGTGTTTTGTGGGATGACCACAGTCGAGAGAGAAACATTAGGTCTGATGCAATACATTTTACCATTCCCCAAACACAAACGCCAGGTTCCCCCCCTAAAAGATCTACCGAACGAGAGAGGTTAACCTATTATAAGAAGAAAGTGCAGAACAATATCCTATCTGATAACAACTTGAGAATCCACTAATAAGAAAGTAAGAGTGAAACCACTTATGACCACTCGAATTCGCAACAACAATCTATTGAAGATGTGTCTACTATAGCAAACCGAGGTCTCAACGAAAAAATTACTACACAATTAATGTAATACAAACACCATTGGGTATAAGAAAAACCCGCTAAACTCTCAATACATCACAGAGCTATAATCGTCTAAGTGTATAAAAGAACATAATATTTCATTGAACACGATCACACATCTCTCTTATATATGAACCAATACCATAAAGACCGCAGTGTACACACAAACAAACTGGACTCTGTTAATACTACATAATCCTTATCATGAATCAGAAAATTAAACATAACGATATTAATTGCAGACTTGCAAGCCAACGACAACTTGTAAAGTAATATAAAATAATACAACCACTCCAGATCGCACTGCACTCTCACTTCTTACATGCATCTCACTTCTTCCTTCCTTCCTCACTTATTCTACGTATCCTTTATTCCCATTGAACACAAATACACTTACTCTCTCATCTCCACTCTCCCTACCAAACACACTTCCATCACTCAGTACTTTACTTTGTATAATTTCTCACAATCCACCATTTCGGTCGATCTCTCTATCAGTTGTACTTTTGCTACAGCATCTTCAATTCAAAATGAAATTTCTCTAAGTCGCTGCCTTCATATTTAAGCTAGAGTATCCTCACGAATTTTAGATCTAGTTATAGGCCGCCCGGAAATTAAGCTATAATTTAGAGATACTTCTTATATCTATGAGAGACTTATGATGGGGTTATAAATATTTATTGATTACATATCAGGTTTCAAATATCTTTCTCAAGCAATTACTCGGAGTATTACCATATGTATATCGAAACCTTTGTGTATAATATGGTTCGATGTTTGAGTATTGTTTTTGAATTTTCAGTTTTGATTTTTTTGACACAAAAATTTCTATCACGATTTTCACAGAATATATAAACTATTGTCGTTCCTTTGAATAATCCTCTCCAATAAAAAATTCGACAAAACACTATGGTTCTTGCAATAAATCGATCGGAACTAATACAGATACACAGTTTCCAATTTATTACTGCTAGGAATTATTTTCTATAGTATTTCGATTTCTCATAAGAATCTAGGTTTTGTTGTCCAATCTTAAACGAATGCCAGTCAGAATGGTCAGGGAGCGAATGTCAGTAATGCAGATGCGTCCGACATACATATGTTGCAAAGAGTACGATTAGAAGCACATATGCACATGACATCGCACAAACTCACTTCATTCGGAGGAGAAAGAGAAGGTGACATGCCAGAGAATAAACCCAAGAGATAATCGCAATAATGTACATACGCAATATTTGTAATACTTGGTAATACTTCAGAACAGGTCTAGAAACACTATTTTATCAATTCATATACATTGAGTCAACTGTATCTAATTACTTAGAATTGAAAGATATACAGACACCTTAAATTCAAATATATCACAAATCAAACAGATAAGGCACAACATAGATATACCATATATCAGGTATTAAGTTCATCTCTATGAGAATAGAAACGATACAATATGCCACAGAGAGCTAAAGAAGGTCGAGATGACTGATCAGAGAATGACTTATCTGTCTAAAATATATTAATACGGGATGCATACTCTTCGAGTTTTTAGTGTAATAAATCTGAATTTCTAAGTTAAAAGAACAGAAAGAGAAATATTCTCAAATGCATGCTCACACGAAAAGCACGCGTAAATATCGACTCAAAATATAGATAGCCACTAATCTACAGCACAAGAATAACCAATAAGATTTGTATGAAAACTTAACAATACGCGACTCTAATAACTTATGCTCGACTGGAGTCTTAGAAGATGATGGATGACACATGAATGAAAAGAAATTATGTATACATCACTCTTATAATCATACAATGATTGCAATCAATAAAATCTATGTAACTCTATATTATATTTGAGTCAATTCATTTAGACGTAAGAATAAAATTTAAAATTATCACGTAATATCAAACTATCTATCTGACTCTATCGTGCGTCTTCATATTCACCCATCCGCTAATGCAGGTCCATCTATTTATGGACGAGAAAACCTCGAAATATTTCACACATGGTGGCAAGCTTCGCACATGATTGAAAATGAAACTTGGGGCACCTTTCCAATCTTGCTCTAACACTCTTTCAATATATATAATTAAAAATATCATCCGGCCAATAGCAAAGAACCCGGCGTATGAATCGGGCCCACACCCAATAACTAACTGAAGAACACAAGACCACAACCAAAAATACACCAATCACGAATCTACCTAGCGTTGAAACAAAGTAGACTGAGTTTATTAATGTCAGAATCGGACTCTTTAGTATCAATTAGAGTGCCTCTAGAAAAGAGACTATATGTCAGTAATCAGACTATGATACACACGTCAATACATAACCTAGAAATTCATTAATTAAGAACATGCAACCAAAAAAAAACATAACCGACCTTCCTTCAACTATAAGACACGAGCCCTCAGTCCACCTATGAGTACCAATGTATAGACGAGATCCTACATTTAAACTTTTATACTACCGATCTACTGACATTTGTTTCGTAGTAAGAATGAGGAAGAGATAGATCGTATCACTTACGGGCATCTAACAAGAGAGGAATATCAGAGATATATGCTCTCCTATTTCCAATATGTTTCATTTTCTTATCTCAAATTTAACAATAATCATAAACAACTACAACTAATTGATCGTCGATGAATTGCTAAAAAACAAAGCTAAAACGATCCATTATATCTGAAGATTGAAGGAGAATCATAATCGTAAAATAATCAACTACAAAAAACATTTCACCCACTCTACAGATATAGCAAGCTACAACTGGAAATCTCACTTCGTGTTGAATAAGCCGACTACACCAAGTTCACCAACGTTATGTGAATTACCAACAACAATCAAACTAAAGAATAGGATAATAGATTAATATAAAGACTACATATAATAGAGAAAAAATGAATACTAACGTGAATTATACTAAGGACAACAAAGTAAGATTTAGTCACACACGAATTGTACATACTACCTTAATTGGCAAACAGAAGATATCCACAACAAACCAACTCTGAACAACGTGCACATAAAGTTTTCTAAAGCCGCATGACGAAGCTAAACAAGAGAAATAGTATTCAAAAATACTAAGGAGAACCACCCTTTCGAGTTATTCACTCACGAACAGACATATTTTTGATGTTCAGACCTAATGTCCCTCCTGAGCTTTGCAGCAGATAGTGTACGAAGGAAGTATCCTCTCCGTTCAGAGTCAATGAATGAAACCCATGAGTCAAGAAGAAGAAACGCCCAAGTCACGGCTGATAAAGCCTCCATTGTGATCTGTCACATGAATCCTGCTCACATGATAGTCACTTTGCTTTGATAACTTTCAATCACCCTTTGATCCTTCCGAGCTTATGCAACATAGTATTCCACCACAGGGGAGAACCCCACATCTTAGAGGAAGGTGACAGTAGAGAAGTACCTCATGGCAGTACATTACCGCAACTAGTGGATTATTTCAAACATACAACAATGGATCATGTTTCACCCTTCAACTCCATACCTGTTACTATGAAACATTACAACCTATTTAACATTCCACAGACTAGGAAATAGAGCTATCACATCAAGCTTAATCCTGCCCAATGCAGCCTCACTTAGAGTAATCCTAGGCTGCAAAGGGCCGCATGTACTAAGGGGAATAGCTATTATGGACCTTAGAGTAGATGGGAAACACAAAAACTCCTCAGGTGTCCCAAATCTAGAGCGAGATGTAACCAGAGGAAAAAATACACCTATATGGAGAAATATACACAATCATCCGCTAAATACAACCATGGAATATACAAACATCCAAAATGCTCATAAAACTTCCGACCTTAGCTCAATGATGGAAAAAGAGCACTGATCCAAAGCGGCCCATTGAGGAATAGGAAGTATCGGAGGATTCAAGAAGAAGGAAACGTGTTAATCGCTTCTATCTCTTGCAAAGGATTGATAGGAATGTATTATAAGAACACTAAAAGGGTCTCAAGAAAGATTACTAAAAAACGCTACAAAATCACACTTTCGTATATCCTCTGTCTATGTGGCTCAATAGTGTCGTGCTATCCGAAGAACGTACCTTATTGGTTGCAGTTTAATTCAACACCCCAAAATGAGGCAGAGTAGAGAAACAACATATAGTGATTATCTCAATAGCTGAATATGTTACTCATTCTCTTAACGGGACCCTAAATGCGTTTCTACTGTCACTTCATTCTTATCCTTCCTTGCAAAAAATTCTATAAATACTTGGTCAATGAATTGCAAAGAGACACAAATCCTCACCATATGACACCTCAAGAGCGGTCAATGACGGGCTCCATTGACATTTAGCAGATATACACAGCAAAAAAGAAGAGAATCGCTCATGTTAGAGGACTATACTACCAGTTAAGCGAGGCTAATTATACGATTCATCTATATTATAAAAATTTACCCTAAAGTCGAGTCGTTCAATAGTCTACCGAAAGGTCATACGTTCTTTCAGTAAAAGAAATCTTTAGGAGGACAAGACATTGATCCCACCATAGGTCTGTAGACAAGAGACAATTCTACTAGCCGACGTCCGGAGCATAAAACGAAAGACTAATTAAAAGGCCTGAAAGAGAATCATAAAAAGCAAACTAATTCACATGCAAAAAAAAAATTGAAAAAACCAAAAAGGTGACAAACAAAAAGGAAGTCACAGATCAGCAAGCTGAAAGACAAGAAAGCCGGATTAGTGAATAGAGAAGGCCAAATTGTTACAGAGAAGGAGAGCATGGGAGCCACCAAAGGAGTCCCCCCACACCATATAGTATTATACTAAACAACGATCTTACAAAGCAAGTGATTACCAAGTCTTATCAAGACGGTAATACAAAAGATATATGAACTAAAATAAATGTAGACAAATGCAAATTATTTTGCAGGTATCGGCTTCTATTAGAAGTCTCCTCAATAAATAGATTAAACCTATTGCGGTAGGACTAAAGATATAGAGAACTTAACGAATAAAAAAGGAAAAATAATTGTAAGAATGAGCAAATATATCTCCATATTCTATCTCTCAATAATATACTAATGACTTCGTGTTAACATATTTTCAGATATTCAAGGAATTGACTAAGAGGATAGCATTGGACTAGAGGGACAAAATTCGAATATAGAAAAATCTTCACTATATCCGTCTTCTGGGAAAAGACATTAGTGCAACAAATGCTTGTGAAGTTTGATTCTTGTCGTCATTATACATGATCGATGACTATAGAGCAGGTTAGAGATGGATATAGACCAAATCTTGAGACTCTGCAGATTGATACGCAAGTTGTCTTTTACTTGACATGCGGAGCTCTCTAATGCAGCGAGCGATTGCTTGCGATAGTAGAAAATATATATGTAACGATAACGTTGTTGAACGCGATTACGTTATCCCTAAGATTCTCCGAATATGCATCACAGTGAGTAAAGATAATTTTGACATGTCACCTCAAACAGTGTGAGGGGAGCAATATCAGTGCAAACCACCCATACTTGACACTCCAGTTGTTAACTTAATAGTGCTAGATCACCCATAAAAGATGGACATAAGGTTAAAATCATAAAGCAAGAATATCAGAGGCTAGCGAATCCTTGCATTAATAGTGGTCTAACTTAGGACGGATCAGAAAAGTCCTTAGCAATAGAGGCAGTGCAGGTGCATGTCCGGTGGGTTACCCGGTTATCATAATGGCCATAGATGCCTTATTGCTTATGACGATGGGTCCTAAGTCAGTAAAGGCCAGAACAATATATAGAAGCTAGTACTAGAAAACTTCCCCTGACAGAAAGAAGGCTCAGACATATGTAGAAGCTATTCAGAAATTTCCCCTACAGACCAAGGTAGTGGAAGGCTTGAAGAAACTATGCTTCTCCATGTGTCCTTCTTGTGCTGACATGTTGCATTATGAGTTAGTATGGATCGAAGTTATCCCTAATAACCCAGGATGGGTTCCTTGACACCAGAGGCCTCAATTTGAAAGGGGACTAAGGAGGGGACTAGTCACTCTTCTTCGAATTCCCTATACTATTTCATTCTTGACCAGGTTGGGCAGACCAAAAGTAGTCCAATTGAGTAGCAAGAGTGTGAAAGTAGCAAGTTCAAACCAAAGTGTCTAGGGAGGAGAAATCCAGCAAAGGGGTGACAACTCAAACACAGACAATGATCTGACTCTTGCTAAAATGAAGAGAAGGGTCAGGAAGAAGGCTAGGTTGATCAATGAAACAGCTGCCAGCCAACTACAAGCAAATGYAGTTCATGTGCATGAGGAAGCTTTTCAAAAGGGAATGCTTAAACTTGTCCCTATTYAGGATTCTCATTTGAAGAATGGAAGCAACTAGAGAGAATTCAAGAGASGAAATTCACAAGGATAAGTCTTTTCTGTGTTCTACCCGGACAGAAAGGTCAAAGGGGGATGTTCTTGATGCCTAACTTCATTTGAGTCTTATTTAGACAGAGAAGTTGCAGGAAGAAATTCCTACAACCCAACCTCAATTGGATGAGAATCWGAGAGAGAAGTTGAGAGAATATGATCCAAAGATCCAGGCTCATTCGGATATAGCATAAAGGGATGGACCTGATGGAGGAAGTCTGTTGTCGGAGCCTCATTTGGTTACAAAAGTTCTTTAAAGAGAGACAATTCAGGGATCATCCAAGAGCCTATAGGTTAGCAATTCAAAAATCACACCGTTATTCAGGACCAGGTGATCAGCAGGATCCCTAATTGAGAACAATGAAGTTCAAACGGCATGAGATACAAAATAAAATGTTGCGAAAATACTTATGATGAATGGAAGTACATCATTGCCGATGTTTGAACTGTTGGGATATATGGTTTAGGACAGTTTCAATTTGGAGGTATCCCAATTCAGTTCTTGAATTTTCTGCAAAAATATTTGTTCCGGATGGGCACCATAATAAACTCGCCTTGTTGTGCATCACTTTTGCACCACAATTCAAAGCTTGCAGAACTGAGCGAGGATACTTCATTGGGCCGATGTAGTGGATAGCTGAAAACTGCAGGTAATACCGCTACTACTTTCAGCTGAGTCTGCAGGTAAATGGCACCCACAGGGCTAGTCTAAGAGTACCATCTGCGGAAATGGTTCCACTAAGGAGTACCAGAAAAGTTATTTGCCGTGGGAAACATCTTGATCAAGATTTCAGTGTCGAGTAACGTCACATAGTAAGCCCCTTTTATATAAATGGTTAATGTAGTTGTACTAAACTAGTATATGTATTGATACGGTGCTACCATAAATATTTATGTCTCTTTGGTCAATTTTAGAAATTGGTAAAGTAGGCGAAAAAAAAAATGGTAACAACCGGGGACCTATCTCCATAAAATCCCCTTTAGAAGTTACTGAAGTTCTATGTGACAACTTACTTTACTCGTTTAAAGACACACTTGATGATTGCCAAACTCTTCTTATGCCGTATATAATCTCAATGACAACAAAACTACCGCTAAGAACTCGAAAAGGTTAATAAGTAATCAACTCATTCCCCAATTGCGAAGAAGAATAATTGCATTGTACATGTATGATATTGAAAATAACAATCCAGATTGACATTTCTCACTCATAAATCTATTTCATTAGTTAACATAACCACTAGTTAACGGACATTCTCGAACAGAAATGAATAGTGACTGAACATGATTGTCGCAGGTATAGCCTTCTGGCAACAGGAAATTCAGAATCATTTCTTGTCCAACCCATATAAAAGGTCCAACAAAGGATCTCGTAACAGATCTATCAATAACCCT
>SNQN01000759.1:0-28772 GCA_008642245.1 Bassia scoparia
AAGGGGTGGAAAATATTATCACCTATACTCGTATAAACGTCGTCGTTTATTACTCACGACTCCTTACTCCAATTGCCACGACTAAGAACACTTGATCGCTTTCCCAAACTCTCTTGACTCTTTAAAACCCTAAAATCTGACTATACTGACATCCCTTTTTTATTTTTGTGAATAAACTAAGGCTATTTATATACCCGAAACAAAGATACGGTAAAGAATAGATAAATTTGGTTTTTGTTGGATGTTTATCTTGGACGAAAAGTCAAGCCTGCCAATTTTCATCTGCACCGATTTTCTTTGAATTGTGTTACATTATCCGCTTTTGGATTTACTCCTAAGTAAGCGGCATGCTTATCCTTTTTCTTTTCTTTTTCTTTCCTTGCCAACTCACGTGACATTTCCTTGATAATCCTTCATCCTTTTTTTTATTATTTTCTTCGGTTATCTTTCTTCTTAATTTGCCAAGCTTCACCCAATTATCTTTTTTTTCCTGGAAAAAACACACAACACATTATTAAGTATCAATTATTATTAAAAATACTATAAAATAAAAATAATAACTAAAATAAGATAAAAATTATAAAAGTAACTAATTTAATAAAATAACTACGGTAAGACGAATTTAAGAACTAATATAGGGACTAAAAAATCATATATTTATACACTTTATCCAAAACTCACCCCACTGTTCGACCACCAACGAGTGATGGAGAGTCTGGCTAGATACATTTTAAAGATGAGCTGCAGAGGATAATCACATGAAGACATGAATTAGGCAACTAACTCAGGGGGAACCAACAACAATCAGGTTGACCTTAACTGAGAATCAGGCAGTAGACCAGCAGACCAATTTTGCATAAATTGGTTCCTCGGAATCAAAGAGATGCATCAGCTAAGGGGGAACCTATGCCTGGTGGGTAATTGCCGAAGAGAATGCACAATGAATACAGGTTTTAAAAGTCATAATATCAGTCCTCCCAATCCTTACTGATTGATTTTAGTGACTATTAATAAGGGTATCAACTAGGAGGGTTGTTTATCAAACTTTTGTGCATTCTATTCAATCCTGTCTAGCTGTAAACCTACGGGACGATAAAGTGGCACTGTCTGATCCTGATGTCTTTGGCTATGCAAGATGAGTTAAACAGTTCAAGAGGAACAGTGTTTGGCATCTTGACCTAGACTAGAAGTATAGAACAAGTAATAGGTACTCATGGGTCTCAAAAACAAATTGGATGACCTAAGTACAATAATCCGAAATAAAAGCTAGGCTGTTGTGCAAGTTTACAATCAGCAAGAAGGCATTGATTATGATGCAGGACCTTTGCCACCAGTTGAAAGACTTGAGACTAAGCAATATGATGCTTTCTGCTCACATGAGTTTTCAAAATTGTTTCATATGGATTTTTTGTTCGAAACAAGGGGGCTTTTTTTTCTGAATGGATACTTGAAGGAAGAAGTGTTTTAGAGCACCCCCAGGCTTCGAGGCATGCACTGTTCCCCAACATGTGTATAAGTTAGGACAGCCTTTGTTATGTCTTAAGCAAGCTCCTAGGCTTGGTATGAAAAGGTTGTCAAACTTTCTGATGGAAAAATGCGTACAAAAGGTGGAACAGTGGACAAGACCTTGTTTATCCAAAACAAGGGCAGCTGATTTACGGTTGTACAGATTTATGTTGATCCATATATTGTTTGGTCCAACTAATCAGATGCTATGTAATGAGTTCGATCTTACGCAGAGTGAATTCGCAGCATGAGATGATATGAGAACTAGGATTTCTTCCATTTGGGTTGTAATCAAGCAAACAGATGAAGGGATAATGACGTCCACCAATAGAAATACTTGAAAGAACTACTGAGGAGAGTACGAATGCAAGAACAGTAAGGCCATAGGAACACACCTGTTCCCACCTCTAACTAAGCTGGAATGTAGATGAAAGGGAATAGTTTGTGGATGTTACACTGTTCAGAGGTATGATTGGCTAACTCTTGGTACCTCACTACTAGCAGGACCTGATATCGATGTCTTTATGGGTTGTGTGCTCATTTCTAGATTCAACCCCAAGGAGTCACATCTGAAAGCAGTGAGAAGAATTTTCAGGTACTTGGTAGGAACAGTTTGATTTGGTCTGTGGTACCCCATAGCAGTACAGTTGAACTGGTTGGCGTACACAATGCAGACTATTGCAGGGATTATCTTGTTGATCGGAAAAGCACAATCAGTTATGGCACACTTCTTGGGTCCATGTTTGATCTCTTGGGGTTCAAAGAAGCACACAAGATGCTTTCCACAACAGAAAGCTAATTACATAGCTGCTACAGCTGCTGTTCACAGCTGTGTGGATAAAGAGTCAGTTAAAAACTTTGGTGTAACTATTTTAGATGGAGTGTTTCCATATTTTGTGATAAACAAGCTGCTGATCTAACATTTCGAAAGAATTCCTGTTGCCAGCACTCCAAAGACAAAGCATATTGAAATCAGACACCACTTCCTTAGGGATAAATGTGGAAAATGGTAATGTGGAGATGTTGTTTTGCAAAAAGTGGAGGCATCAGCTGTGCCCTGATATCTTCACAAAACCGTTGTGAAGAGATCTTTTTGTAGTAAGGAGTCTTGTTAGGTTTAGTTAGATTCGCGTTGAAAGGCTTCTTGTTGACTCCCAATGACTTGGCTAGATTATGTTCATAGATCATATATTGCCACATAACTTAGTTGATACTATTTGTACCATTATGAATCATGAGCAGGTGAAGTGAACTAAGTTGCCCAAACAGGTGAACTTGTTGCGTGATAGGACAGTATAAGGAGAACAGCAGATGGCCACGTATATGTTCTTGCCAAATATCAGGGTTTTGGAAAGAATAAATTGAATATTCTTAAACTGCTGCAGTTTGAATATTTATGCAGTTCAAACGTTCATATTTTGGCCAAAAATCTGAGTCGTGGGTCCAACCCATGAAAACGTGCCAACTTGTTTTTGAAGTTAGGTATTGTATGGGAAGTTACGTCCCTTTTCACTCCCCACTTCTTTAACTAACTGCAGCTTTCACTTCCTTAACTCCTGCTCTGCTTGAGTATAATGATCCCCTCTTTGTTTTTCTGTTTCTGATCATCACAACTCTAAACTCCCACCCTCGGAAAGAAGTCTCGCTCTCTCTCTTGAAACGTCTCGATTTCTGCCTGTTTCGATCAAACTCAAAAAACTGTTGAGGAGAATTGGGAGAAAGCCATGGAAAAGGAAGGGAAAAAGGGAGAAGGTAATCGCCAGCTCAATCGGAATTGTTGTGGCCAAGAAAACTCAGAAACCACCATTGATTACAACCAAAACCACCACTTCAAAACACCCACCACCACTGAACAATGGATACTCCAGATGCCAAATTAACAACCACCATGCAACCACCTCCCCACCACAAAATCAAACCCATAATCTCCACCATCACCGAAGTCCCAACTCCACCATCACAAATCATTCTTCACCACCACCTCCAAACCACAATTCCACCACCACGTCAACCTACATTTACCATCACAACCCACAAAACCCTAAAAAATTGCGGAACCTTACCTCTGGTTTTCTCTCTAGGTTCAAAAACCTTAGTTTGGAAATCAAAGCCAGCTGAGGTTGAGAACAGTGAGGGGCGAACAAGTTCTGCTTGCCAAGAACCTTTCTGAAGTGCTTTATGTCTGAATTCTTAAACCCCCACTAAGAGGAAGATGAGCGGTGAATGATGAGACGTAGTCGAGGTTGGTTCTCAGGTATGTGTTGCAGTCACTCAGGGTACTGGAGTTAAAGGATCAGAGTCGTGTTAAGAAAGTCACCAGAGGGTCAATGGTCCGAAGATTGAGGACAAGGAGAAGGCGATGAAGGAGGAAGAGAAAAAGACACTGGTATCCCCAAGGGAACAAGGAGGAAAGCACCTGTTCCCCGGTCTGCTAAAGGTTAAAAACACCTGTTTCTCCTTCTAGCTGTTCAGTCGTTCTAAGAAAGTTGTTATGTCTGGTTGTGGTTGTTGAGAAGTTATTGGATATTCGGCGTCACTACCACACTAGTCTTGAAGCGAACAAAGTGTTTAGATTTCAAGGCTGGCTGAATCATATTAGGCATTGTTAAGAAAGGCTTATGTTGAGCCTGTAAGAGTTTTATTGCTAATCTGTTGCAAATCCTGATATGGTTTAGTTAGTACTGTGGGATGGTAAAGATGTGCGTGTGTCATTTCTGTCATGCTGAATTTTGTTGAAGTTCCTAGAGATGTTATCTGTTACAGTTCAGATGATTGCCTACGTTGCTGGGGTACCGGTAATGATTAAATAATGAAGTTCTGTTTGAAGGTTGTTCAAGACTAGGGAAAGGTTTAAAGACCACAGTCTTAGGGAACCGATTATGAAGATTCTGCAAATTCAATATGCAGAAAGTTTGATTCCAAAGTTCACAGGTAGAGGTTAGTTAGGATATGGATATGGTCCTGATTTACCTTATGATGAAGAAATGTGAAAATTAATTTTCCTCCCTAATTATTGAAACACATGATTGGAATTGCAAGAATGCTCCCTCTCACTCACTAGCCCTATGGTTCCCTATCTCTGGGATCTTGATTAAGAAGTCAACACTACTCAGTGTGTGGAAACCATCCTGCACAGAAGTTCTCTTTGAAAATTGTAGGACGTGGGTCCGCGCCCTCGGTATAGCGGGCGCGCGCGGCTTGGTACACATCGAGTACCCGCTTTGCGGTGGGCTTGCAGCCACGAACCCGCACGTGAGTGCGTAGTGGGTCTAGTGTTGTCTAGAAGGGGAGTCGCCACCTGCCTAGGAAAGGTTATTCACGGGACGCCCGAAACGTTGGTGGCCAAAACAATGGCCCACGCATCCAATCAAGTCCCAGGTCGTGGGTTCGGGGACATGCGTAACGATTGATCAGTAACCCAATCGCACCGGCATGTAGCGGCTTCTATCGTCTCATTTGTAAATTCCATTAAACACGATTATGGATGCACAACAACTATACATAGTTCTAACGCTTTTAGCGCCACTAGCCCTTAAAATTACTAAATGATTACTTATTATGCACAAGAGACTACCTAACCTAGAAATTGTGACCCACTTTGCATTATCAAGTTTAAAACGGTGCCTAAAAGACCGGTTGTCCATAATTATCTTACTTTATGACTTTAATGTTATTCACATAATTTCCGGTCTGTTTTAGCAAAATATATACAAATTATACAACCATGACAATATGAAGTATTATGAACTTCAAAATATATGTTACAAACCAAATCTTACCCTAAATCGCAAACAAAACAAGGTTAGTTTCGTAAAACGAAAACGAAACGAATCTTTCCGCCCTTGAATCGCTATATAAAGAAAATAAACAAATGTTAGTTCATGATGAAAAACACGATGCGCCCAATGAATCTTTCGCCTTGAATCGCTATACAAGAATAAGAAAACGTTAGTATTGACAACGAAATAATAAATGAAAATGAAATGAAAGACACGAAAAACCAAACAATGAAAAACATTGAGACATTATGAAAATCCTACATATTTACATGGACGATTAAAGAGCTAGTTTCTACATTGTTGTAAATTACATTAAAACTCATAATAATGGTTATCAAGTTAAAAGAAATGAAAAGAGAATTATTGGTGAGTTAATCTCAGAATTCAACCCTTGTTTTCGCTTGCCAAAAACGATCGAAAGAACGCAAAGACTCGTGTTTATGTGTATTTGTCAAAGAATTTTTGTGAATGAGAGAAAGGAGAATGTAAATTGGCCTGAGTATGCTTAGATCGTGAAGTTGGAAGTGGAAAATCGTGTCAGTTTCTCGAATGAGGCAAGGTGTATTATAGCGGGAGGCAGGAAACAAGCGTATATACGCTGTGAGCGCGTATAACGCTCAAAAGCAGCGAGATACGCAGTCAATCAGCGTATATACACTCTCAAATACCCTGCGTATATACGCTCCTAGGAGCGCTATATGTACGCAGGCTTCGCTATATATTTTTGTTACCAAAAAGCTGAAAATATTTTACATTCGGAATAATCTTTCCATATGTCTCGATTTTCTAATTGATTACGGATTATTCTAGACGCCCCTTTCGCAAGAAAGGATATTTCTAGGAGATTTTAGAACTTCCGCGTTATTTTCTAATTATTCATGTATTTTCTGCGTATTCTGCGTATTTAAACATTGCAAAATTCATAGAAAAGCATAGAAAAAATCAGAAAAAATAATTTAAAAAATACTGTGCGATTCAAAAAATGTGACGAACATGATGAAAAACAAAAAGCAATGAAGAATCGCCAGCGTAACTTGTTGAAAACTTTGAGATTATCGAGGAAAAACGAAAGAAAATATTTTATGCCTCGTAGGACCTTGACCATAATTTCGAGGTGACTTGAACTTCACATATTTCGAGCTTCATTACAAGTTCAATTGCGGTTTGTTTTCGAGTTCGAATTAATCGCACATTGTGGTATACTTTCATCATTGATTTACTCATTTCGGGGAACAATTTTAGGTGTCTTACAGAAGCCCCCACTTTGACTGGAGTCTGAAGAGACGATGAGTCTCGTAAACGAAAGTCAAAGTATTCGATTCGCGGACGGAGAGCAACCAAGACGTTCTGCGACCCTGAGTTACCCTTTTCGCCCGGACCAACCTGCAAAACAAAGGTTAGTTTTACCTGTTACCGCGCCCCATGCGAGTGTTATCCTTGGAATTTTTGTTGCGCGGAGAAAAACTCCAAAACCCAGAAGAGTGCGCGAACTTCTTGAGCGGGAAAGATTCCAAAAACCGAGAGAGCTACGGAATTTTCTGTAGCGGAGAACATTCTCCAAGACCCGAGATGTGCTGTCCGGAACTTCTGTTGTATAGCGGGAGAGATCTAAGACCCGAAGATTGTCTGACGGAACTTCTTATTAGCGGGAGAAGATCCAACCCGAAGATGTGCTGTCGAACTTCTGTACGGGAGAGATTCCAAGACCCCGAAAATGTGCTTGACGGAACTTCTGTAGCGAGAAGAATTCCAAGACCCAAAGATGCTTGGCGGGATTCGTGATAGCGGGAAATTCATAGACCCGAAGTGTGCATATATGGAATTCTGGTGCGGGAGAAAATTCCAAAACCCGAAGTGTGCAAAGGAGCTGTTGTGTGAAGAAAGGCCCCCACTTTGCGGATCTTGAAAGAGACGAAAAAATCTCGCTAAGACGTACAGTCAAAATATTTGATTTGGGCACGGAGAGCAACTCAAGACAGTCTGTAACCCTGAAGTCACCCTTTTCCCGATGGATCGGTACCTGCAAAACCAAAGTGTTAGTTTAAACCTGTTAAAACCGCGCCCATGCGGTTTTATGCCCTTGGAAGCCCGCCTTGATCCTCGGGCTGCTTGTCTCCCACGGCTGACCTTGGCTGTTCAGAGAAAATGAGGGTGTATGAATACTTCGAAGCGCCTGCTTCCTCAGGCTAGCTTTTCCCTACGGCTACCTTAGCTTTTCGGGAAAAGAAAAATGATTGTAGATGCCTTCCCTACGGCTGAACCTTGGCTTTTCGGGAAGATAGTGCAACAGTTCCGGTCGGAAGCGCCCGTTCCTTCGGAAGAATTCCCCTACGCTACCTTGGACTTTTCGGGGAGAGTTGTGATGTATGTCTGCCTTCCCTACGGCTGAACCTTGGCTTTTCGGTGAAGACGGAAATGTAAGTTCCGTCGGGAAGCTGAAGCGTTGGAGAACATTGAGGGGGAACAAGGTTTCTGCTGACAAAAGAACCTTTCTGAAGTCTTATGTCTGAATTCTTAAACCCTCCAGAAGTGCAGGATGAAGAGGAAGATGAGGGTGATGATGATGACGTAAGTCAGGTGGTTCTCAGTGGTGCCAGGTCACTCCAGGTACGATGGAGTAAAGGGTCGTGTTAAGAAAGGTCTACCAGATAAGGGTCAATGTTGTCAAGATTGGAGGACAGGAGAAGGCGATGAAGGAGGAAGAAAGTACCAACTAGTATCCCAAGGGAACAAGAGAAAGCACTGTTCCCCGGTCTGCTAAAGGTAAAACAGCTGTTTCTCCTTCTACTGTCAGTTCTTCTTAAGAAAGTTGTTATGTCTGGTGTGGTTGGTGAAAGAAGGTTATTGGGATTATTTCGCGTTGTCTGAAGCGAAACAAAGTGTTTAGAAGAATTTCAAGCTGCTGGAATCATATTAGGTTTGTTAGGAAGCTTTTATGTTGAGCCTGTTAGAGGTTTTTAGCTAATCCGTTTCAATATCACTGATATGAGTTTAGTTAGTACTTGTCTATGTAAAGATGTGCGTGTGTCTATTTCTTCATTGGTGAATTTTTGAATGTTCCTAGAGATTGTTATGCTGGTTAACATTTCAGATGGTTGCCTACTGTGCTGGGTAGGGTAATGATAAATAATGAAGTTTCTGTTTTGGGAAGGGTTGTCAAACTAGGGAAAGGTTTAAAGACCACTATCTTAGGGAACCTATTATGAAGATTCATGCCATTCAATATGTTAGAAAGTTTTGATTCCAAAGTCACAGGGTAGAGCGTTAGTTAGGATCGATGGATGATGGTCCTGATTTACCTTATGATGAAAGAATGTGTGAAAATTAATTTCTCCCTAATTATTTAACTCATGAGAATTGGCAAGAAGCTCCCTCTCACTCACTAGCCTATGGTCCCTTATCTCTGGGATCATGGGATTAAGGAAGGTCACACTCTCAGTGGTGAAACCATCCCTGCATCAGAAGTCTCTTTTGAAAATTCTGCGGCAAAAAGGATTGGACATCAAGGGAGTACAAACTGATGCAATGTTGGAGATTCACCAGTTAAGAAGGAAAGAAAGAACCTGCTGCTAAGAAAGGAAGGTTGAGGAGACCAGTTACATCTACTTAATCTCACCTCCCAACGTTTTAGCAAGATTGATAAGCAGGATAAAACATTGGAGATGCTGTGGTGGAAAATGGTGCATGTACCCACTTCCTGCACGAGAAGGCCAGGGAGTTTAGGAGGAGAAATTGAATGAAGACTAGAAACTGGGTTGGCTAGGATAAAGGCTGAGAACAGCAAGACAGGTAGTTGTTAGTACTGGTCAGAAGGTTGAGCCACTCCATACTATTCAGCACTAACTGTTCTGCTGCTGTGACCAACATCTATGCTTGGCTAGCGCAAGTTCTGTTGTAAGGGATCAGTTTACAAAGCAGCTTGAGGAAGACTGAAGAAATTGACCTTGAGGATCCACCCACTCTTCTGCAGATGGGAAGTCAGGATGAAGATGAAAATATGATGAGAACCTGAAAGATAATTGAGATGATAAGCGGTTCTGATCCTGATGCTTCATGAGGACGAAGATAGAGGATGAAGAGGATGATGATGACGATGAATGATCTGTTCTAACTTCTGTTTCCCCTTCCCCTATCAATTGAACTCTTTGTTATCTGTTTTCTATTGCCATTTACAAGACATTCTTATGTAATTTGGTTCTGTTTGACTCTGCTGTAACTATATTCTGCCTGTTTGCATCTTTGGGATTGTGAATTGTGTAAAACTAACAGGCCTTATGCAGATCTATGGTATCAATTGGTAGTTAATGCTACCCTTGGGGTGAAACAATTATCTTGGGCATATTTTAACTTCTGTGACATGCTTTTAATTGATCCAAAAGAGGGAAAATAATTAGAAGTTCTTGGAAGTCTTTGTCATAGCTTTAGATCGAAGTCAGTTTAGTCAAGTTATAGCTATTTGTAGTTAATATAGTTGAGTCAATAATGATCTGGATGATCTCTTAAAGAAATGTGATTCTGGACAGTTTTTTTTATTGCTTTAATAGCAAATAACAAGTTACTTGGTTGTTTCACTTAGAGTTGAAAAACCTCAAAAAAATTTTGAAAAAAATTGAAAAAGACAAAAAATAGTCCCATTGAGATAGAAGTTGTTTTTTGCTTATAACTTGTTGTTTGCAGGAACTTCTCACAGGGTTTGTCATCATCAAAAAAGGGAGGAATTTGTTGAGTTCCCTAGGTTTTGAGTGATGACAAACAGTTGCAAGAACAGGTACTTTGGTCCTGATGATACAGCTGTCTGAACAGCTGAGATTACTGTGTCTTGGTCAACTTGGAAAGAAAGTGAAAATGTATGCTAACAAGTTATACTGTGCCAAATTGCCTATATGTGTTGGCGATACAGGCATTCCAAACTATTGAAGCCAAAAATCCTTCGAGGGAAGACCCGAGAAGATTCAAGCTTATATTGAAGATCAAGGAAGTTCCGAGAAGTTGAAGAACATTGAAGATTAGTTCTAGGATTAGAATAAGCTTCTTGTTTATTAAGTGCATGAATGTGTTTGTTTGCGTGCTTGTATTATTGCGTTGCATGCATTGGGTTTCGAACCTTTCCTTTAGAGTTAGGCAACTAAACCAGTTGGTTGGTTTGACTTTGACCTAACCAGTTGGTAAAACAGTTTACTGTTCTCACAACCGGTTCATCTTGTCGATAGCAAGAAAAGATTTTGGAAAGTTTTCTTTAAAAATATTTTTTGGAAAGTTTTTCTTAAAAAACGGTTCTATGAAACTTTAAGAGGTCTTGGTGAGATATATGGTAATCACTTAAAATGCAATTAAAGTGACATAAGATATTATATCATCTAAGTATGAATAATATCTTTATGAACTTTCCTAAAATATAAGAAAAGTAGATAATTCTTTATTTATTTCTTAATTATAGTTTGCCTCACTAGAGTAATGCTTATAAATATTCCATGCATATAGACTCACGCATAGACACATTCTCTATCCACGTTCTATAAATGTTGTATCTTTGAGAAAAGAAAGAAAGAAATAGAAAAGTCCCAAAGCCTAAGATCAAGCAAGTAACGTTCATACCACAAGAGTGCACACATATTGAGCGATAAATACTCTTGTAAAACTCATAAAAAGTGAGTAATTAAGAGAAAAGAAAGTTGAGTTTGAATTACCAACGAAGGGGTTGGTATTGGGTAAGCAATTGTTGAGTTCAATTGCGTAGTGCTGTGAGTTTCAAGTGCGAATTAGCCACACTGGGTTGAGCGAATGGACGGTGACTTATATGTGTGAGTCACGTACATTGTGATTTGAGAGTTGCGTTGTTAGTCGAAGTAATTTAAAAAAGTAACTAGGATAGGAGGACGTAGCCTAGAGTTGGTGACCTCGTTAATTTGTGTGTCTCACCTACAAGAAAACTTACATGGTGTAGAGGCAGCCATAAAATGCATTCTAAATACTATATTTGTTGCCTCTAATTTCTCTCAGAGGCCATTTCTCGTTGCCTCTAATTACTTCCGTCCGCTAATTATTAGGTTGCCCCTAATACTATAGTTTTTAAGAGCAAACAAATCATCGTGCTACTAAACCACTTACATTTAGAGGCAACCATAAGTTTGTCGCTAAATACAGGTTGCACCTAATGCCCAAATTTTTGCAGGCACGCCAGTATAATAGTTTTGATAAAGACACTTATGCTTAAGACGGCAACCATAAGGCTAATTACTAATTGTATGTGCCCCATAATGTCACTTTTTTGAGGGCAGACAATTATATATATCAAATAAGACCGTGTGAAGTAATGTTTAGAGGCAGTCATAAATCCGTCACTATTATTAGTTGCCTGTGAACGTCACCTTTAGAAGGCAATTATATTTCGTAGCTTAAAAAATTACATTAGGACATTTGAATAGTTCCTAATCTATATTTAGATGCAACTTCAAAAATTTTAATATTAGTTAGCACCAGACTTTTACAATAAAATATTAGATGCAATGAAATGTTTTTTTTATTTAATTTAGGGACACAAATAAATTATATATATCAAATAAACAAAAATCTATATACGAACAAAATTATAGCCAAACCATGACAACTATACAGTCAATTCGAAGAAATATTAAAAAGTAAAAGCTTCTTAACAAAACATCCTAGCAAGGAGGCAGAATTTCATTCAATGCCCTTTCTAGGTGCCACCTTCTATAAGGCTTCGCAAGTTAGGTCTATCATGTGTTAAGCCAAGCCTACATAAAGTTAAAATTAAACAACAGTTGGGCACTAGAAAATAGAACTAGTAAGTAGCGAGGATCAAACTCGAAACAACCCGGACAGGCAAGCAACAGAGTGTCTGACAGCCAGCAGAAGATGCAGACAGCAGCACCAGCTCAGGCTACGAAGTACGAGAAAGAGGAACCACCAGCTCGGGCACCGCCCAATAAACACATCTGCATTCTGCAGAAAATAGCAATTAGCATTCAACCCATAATCAGATTAAACTCATATAAACTTTGACATTATAGATAAATAAATAAATTACATACAACCTAATGTAAGAAAATAATATTTTATTGTTCTAACAAATTTTACTAGATTTCAATGTTCAAAATATGAGTCCCTTAAACCTGAAGGAAATGAAAAGGCTCAAGAATTTATGTGGTTTGTTCAAACCTTATCACTTAAGCTAGCTTATTCCCTCAAGAGTTGATGGTGTAAGAACCTGATTCACTTAAGCTAGCTATTTCCCAGCATAAAGA
Source organism: Bassia scoparia (assembly GCA_008642245.1). Taxonomy (NCBI): domain Eukaryota; kingdom Viridiplantae; phylum Streptophyta; class Magnoliopsida; order Caryophyllales; family Amaranthaceae; genus Bassia; species Bassia scoparia. The sequence goes on from SNQN01000759.1 coordinate 12,551, forward strand.
AAAATATATGCTACATATAACAATTACAAAATCACAGGCTGCATAAGGATGAAACCCAACCTGCAAAAGGGAAAAAAAAGGGCAAACACTAGATGCAGCAGACGGTGGAAGATATGGATTTATTAATCAAAACCATTGAGTTTTCATTCAATATAAACTCAGGAATAAAACTCCAGAAATTCTCCGAAAAAAAATGAATGAGCCTCAATTTCCACCAACATTTTTTAAATAGCTTGAGGCAACGTAAAACAGCAGCTTTTGTTTTCAACTATGAGATGACATTTCATTAATGTCAAAAGTAAACTTAAAGTATTCAATTTGATCATTAGAAATATGTGTATCGGGTCTCATAAATGGGACAGCAAGTGGAAGCAAACAACAAAAAAACACGGGATATTTCTATTTAAAATACCCCGCAAACATTAATTTTTATTATCTTAATATATTTTTTTGTGATGAGTTGCTGCATTTTTTAATTATTTTTCGAAGGATGGTTGCTACTATTATTTTTTTTTTGTTTTTTTAAATTTTTATAAGTTATATTTAACAATTCTGAAATGGTTAAATTTAATCATTAATAATATTGAAAAAGGTATCAAACCTCAAAGATATTATCGTGACGAAATTTTTTACAGGGTATTATTGTAAAAAAAAACGCAAAACCTCAAGGGCATTTCATAGAAAATCCCAAAAATCATTCAAGGAGACAAAATTACTGCCGCAATTGTTCTATGAAAGACTACGATCACCCCATTCACCAAGGAAGTTAGAATAATGGCTGCCAAAAGGCATTTTAAAAGATATAATGACTACTATCATATAATAAGAATTAGGAGCCGTCATTGGGTGAAATGAAGGCATGGAAAGCAGAACAGCTCGCAAGAGAACATAGGAATTAGAAGAAGGTTAAGAGAAAAACAAAGTGAAAAAAGATACCACTAATAATTATAGAATCAATGAATCTTATCACAATGCTAAACAACTAGTGGGAGAGATACTCCAGCAAATTAGGACTCGAAAAAGCTCATCTCTTAAACAATTGAACCCAAATCCTTCCCAAGAATTAAGCTCTGACCTTAAAATAAAGATGGTTACAGCTGCAAGAAACAGAATGAAAGGGTAGCTAGTGCAGCAACATGAACCACCATCGAGCCACCACATAAGCAGCACACCTGCGAACACACAACAACATCATCAAACTTGGCAGATAGCAAACAAATAACACACAACTCCGAATCAAACAATTCTTGGGCCTATATCCATTATTTTTCTCAAATCTACAACTTTTATGAAGAATCATATTCAAACAATGATTCTGCATAACTCAAAAAAATGGGAAGATATAGGACGCAGTTTTAGTGAGGTTGAAATTAATGTGACGGGATGAAAAGTACCAGTGAATTTAATAAGATCTAAAAAAACCCTATGCAAATATTAGAAAATACCCAATCTAGCTTTTTCTCTTTTAAATGAAGCTTCAACAGCAACACGAACTAACAATCGGAAAAACTAGAATTTTTATAAAAGACCTTTGAATCGTGTTCCCACCTAGAAGAGAAAACAACTTGCTTATAAAAAATTGAAATTAATTCAGATAAAACATCTGCAAACCTTAAAAATTCAAACTGAATATTGAGTAAGATTGATTAATCTTTAGTAAAGTTGATTAGTAGGTGGCTTTTACAGTAATCCTAAGGTCTTAGCTAAAAGTGAGATTTATAAAGTTTAAATCAGCAGAGTACAGGAGCTTACTGTGCTACTATAAGGTTCATAAAAATCAAAGGACAATTTGAACAACCAGCAACAACATTCCCAAACTGCTCTCATCAGAACGCAAAATCAATGATATTTTAAACCAATGATAAAATCGACCCAATTTCAAATTAAATATACCCAACTGTGGTAAACTCTTCAAGATTTTGCTCCTTTGAGATTTTGCGCAAGCAGCAATATAATTGCTTCACTGACATGAAACATTATAGGCTTGCAAAAAAGATAAACAATTACTTGCACTGCGCGACAACTTCTTATCTAACACTTTTTCCAATAAATACGAGCTTCCAATAGTAAACAAAAACAATTATAGTTCGAATAGAGATATAAAAACAGCAACAAATGGAACAAAAACCCCAAAAAAATTAACCAAAACCCTAATTTGCTAACAAATCAAGCAAATTATACAAATGAATAAAAGATTCACACTCCCAAATATACAAATCCCACAGAACACCAAATCACTAAGCTACTGAACATATCAATGTCAAAAATTGAACATCGAAAAACTATCAAAAATGAAGGAAAAAAATTGAAGAATAATAATACAGTATTTGCTATTGAATTTGAAAACACAAGCAAATTTCACAATAAAAAAATATGCAACTGCATTGAGAATAAAACAAAATTAAGAAATTAAAAAATTAACCTGAATCGGTGCAAATGCTTGAGACGAGGTCCAGCGATACTGGGGTGTAGGGATAGCGTGGGACGTGCGCTGGGAGATAGAGCGGCGTTGGGCAAGAAGCGAGGGTGGTTATGTGTTGCAGCACGATTCTGCGCACGTCGTCTCTGGGGTGCACACTTGCAGCCGCAAAAGATCGGTGGAGGTGGGGCACTATTAGGGTCAGCGATGGTGGTGTGGTGTTCCATGGTGGTATTCGGTGAGGTGACGTTGCGGGTGCAGCGAGGGATTTCGCGGAATGTGCAAAGTCATGCTAGTTAGACTTTAGGAATTGACGGAAAAATACCTAGTTCATAATCTATATGAACCAATTTGGTTCATATCCAAGCAAATCAAGGAAAAATAAATAAAAAATAAAAATAATTTTATTTTTGATTTTTTAATTATTTTTTCCTTGATTTGCCTTGATATGAACCAATTTGGTCATATTCAGATATGAACTAGTTATTGCTCGGAATTGACGGTTGTGACTTGTGAGATTGAAATTTGTGAATTTGATACTAATTAGGGTTTTTTCTTTTTGGATGGAATATGCGGGTCTTTTGGTTCGAGGAAGGTTTGATTTTTGGTTTTTTTCATTAAAATCGTTATTTTGAGTTAAAAGTTGTCATTATTTTAATGATATTCAAGCTTTTTAAACCTTTAAAGAAACTTTTGTGACAAAAGGTATTTGATGTTTTTTCTACTAGTATTTTTGTAATACATTTAAGCTTAAAGTAGTAAAATTTGTTTTAATAATAGTTTTTATGTAATTATAATAATATGATTGTAAAAACAAAATTTTAGAGCAACCAAAATTCATGTGGCCACAAAAACAAAAAGTATTAAGATGCCGAACCCAAAAATCTAAAAGTGATGCTTTAAAAAATAACCTTTAGAGATAACTACCTTCATATACCCTCTCAAACTGAGGCTATAAAAATTGTTTTAGAGAACAATCAACATTTCAAGTGATGCTAACCAAAATATCTTTTGAGACACCACAAAAGAATTGCGCTTAAAAAAAATATGTTTAGAGCAACACCACATTCAATTAATGCTAAAATAATCTTTAGCGGCAACCATTATGTACTTATCGCTAATAATATATGTTTAAGACAGACTAACATTCAAGTAACTGCTAAAAATGTATCTTTTAGAAGGCAACCACCACACACTTATCGCTTAAAACATATTTTTAGGGGCAACCTTTGTTTTATGTGATGCTAAAAGGGACTTTTAGAGGAACCGCTGTTTGGTTTGCATCAAGGAGTTGCCTCTATATCAAATTTCTTGTAGTGCCTTTATTATTCTTGCTCGATATTGTTCTACGTACTGTTCAACACTTATTCCGCTGCGAGACCAGTCCAACTGCTCTACTCTACTAAAACAGTACACAATCGAAATTTTTAATAGGCACACAATTCACCCCCCCTCCCTCTTGAGTACCTTCGGGAAACCTTCAATTCTTATTTTCATTTTTGACTTCAAATTCGTAAGAAACTTGATACCTTATTATAGAGAAACTTAGTATACTGTTGAAATCATTTTTCCATCTTCAAGGAACTTCATTATTTTTGACATAGTATGTCACGCATATATCTCTTCATATGTCAAATGATAATGTTACGTACTATGCATCATTGATATTTCGCTTATATTTTATGTAGATGCATGGTATTCCTTGTTATTATCTTTAAATATTTGAATCTTGTTTGTTTGGAATGTTAACTTGTCATGTTGCTCATACTAACAGGAAAGTATCCAATATTTAATTGGGTGCCAAAGATCAAGAACTAACGTAATTTTGTAGGTTATGTGTGATGAAGGAACTTAAGTTTGTTTCTAGATACTTATTCTAGACACGAGTTCCTTTCATTAAATACCTTTGAAAAGTATGTGAAAGTTGAAATGTTTTTCATAGAAAATTCAGCATCTAATATATCTTGGTCGTTATTAATCTCAAGTGTGTTTTGGTATTTATTACTAATGCATGATTGTAGAAAGTTTTAAAAACTGTTTTATGAGTTTGCATATAAATTAACAATTTCAAATCAATAACTTGTTTTCAAGTTTTGTGCATAATTTTAATATTTGACTTGTAGGTTGTTTTAAAGATAATTAAATGCATAAAATGACCAGTTTCTCAAATCAAGGGACTTGGACTCTGATTTGATGGAACTAAAGGTAAACTAAGGTTAGCAGAATTATTAAATGGTACAGGAACACAATCCAACATTTGGAACGAGTTCCTTATTCTCTTAAAATTGATCTTAGTTCACTGGAACACAGCAGAATTTTCTTTTCATATTAAACAATATTTTTTTAGGAACTTTACATTTATTCCATTTATATGTTTTTCTGTTTATCTCTTTTAACTAACCTACTAACAGTAAGTGTACAAGTTTTGTCCTTGGGTTTGTTTCACAAAAAAGGTTCTTTCAACTACGRTAACCCAAATTGAAGAAACAAGTTCTAGTTCTTCCTTCTGAGGAATAAACATTTATGGAACAAGTTTCTGAAATTGAAAAGGAGAGCTCTATAGATTCATGGAAGAAAAGGAAATTCAAGTGATGGAAATATTAAGGGACTTAATTAGCTCCAAGAGGTAAGATCTAAATTTCGAAAAACAGAATTAAGGTTAATTGGAACATAATGGACCTTACAGCATTTGGTAAGAGGGAACATCTCCGGCCTAATAACTCGACTATGAGTGTTTCATAAAATGTTGATAAACAAATCACTATTCTTTTACTATATGCTTATAAAGGAGGAACTATAATTTTATAGACCAACATAAGATGGTAATATTGGTTATACACAAGGTTGGTAAGTTAAGTTCTTATTTCATTATTTTTGTTGAGTATGTACTTAGCTTCACATATTGATTATTGCTTTTAACTCTATTATGTTTTTCAAATTAAAGTTTTCAACAAAGCTAAGTTTTCCTATTAGTTGGGAATGGAGAAGGAACACACATTTGTTGTGTCTCTTGCTTCAATTCTCGAAAGAACTTAATATGTTTTACGCTTAATGAAGACAAATGAGTTTTATATTTCCACATGTTTCAGACATGCTATTCTTTATATGTGTATTTGACAAACTTTGATAAAAGGAACTTGGTTAGTAAGTGTTTTTCATATCAAGTTCCTAATTGAAAAAGTTTGCTAAACACGTAGAATATAAAGACGTGTCATATTCTCTTTCAATTCGATCTTTAACATTAAAATGCAATTCAAGTTTGTTAGAATATTTATTCTTATTGATTTGAATTGTACAATGAATTTTGAAAGAGTTAATTAAGTTTTGTGGATTGATCAATAATTATTTCTTAAAGGAACACTTGGTCATTTACTTGTAACAAAGTTGAAAGTTCAAGAGAATCTGAAATCTTTGTTAATGAGTTCAAATGATTAAGTGATTACCTAGTATATTGCATTTCTAACCATGGAACCTAGTTCCACATAGGTTTGATGATGTGTGCAGGAACAAGGTAGAAGAAACGATAGACATATCCTTAGAAATCATCAACAAATGAAATGTTAGAAGTTGATCAACAAGACATCATCCTCAAAGGTTAAAAGGATGATATTGGGTACTTAAGCGTTTTACTTTAAGTGTTTTAGTACTTACTATTAAAAGGATCATATGAGGGACTTGGAAATATAAGTGCAGAAAAATTGTTATTTGTTAAATATAATCAGAGTTCATAGCTTAATAATCATATGTGATTTGACATATTTTTAGACTAACATGTTTGTTTCCATCAAACAGGTTAAAGTTATTTTGATTAGAGAACTCACAAGTTCTTATGAAACTAGCCGAGTCTCTTCTTTAAGTTAAATATGTCATGTTTTTTTTTTTTTTGAAAGAGCAACAACACTAATAATTTTACAATGCCTAATGGTAGGAACTTGAGTACTTGTGCAAGTTCCAACCAAACTTAATCAATATCTTCAAGCTAGTTCTAGTTGAGAAAGTTTTAAATTAGCATCGTTAAATTTAAAACTTTTTCAAGAAACCTTCTTGTATCTTCTATGTATATATGTCTGGCCAACAATATTTATGTAGGCGGCACCAGCTCGATGAAACACTTTTATAAGGGAGGCAAGGAATGATATCTTGATCAACTTGCACCTATTAAGATATATCACAAAGGTAAGGAACAAAGGCTAACTCTATATAGGTAAGAAAAGCTATATGAATATTAGAAGAAATTTTTATTCTTCCAAAGGTAAAGTAATGATTTTATTTTTAGTTGTTCCACATGCGGAACTTAGTTTGTTATTCGATACAAAACACAAGTATCATGTTTTATAATGATTTTTTGTTAAAGATGTTTGTGTAAAACACAACTACTAGATTTCAATATTCCTACACCCACTTCTTTTCATATCTTCGAACTTCGAAAAATTCAGAGCAGCATGTTATAGGAGTTATGACTAAGTTACATACTTGATATCAATTTTAGTAAAATGTAGATAAATAGAAATTGAAGTTTGTGAGTTTAATCATTAATTAGGGATTAAATTCAGTGTGTTTTATAAATAAGGATGTTTGAATAAAACCTAGGGATAATTATTCTAAATATCTTTTTTTAGTATGAAAGGAAAAGGGAAACAATAATCCCAACTTTGGTTTCAATTGTATGAATCGTATCACTAGATTGAGAGATTATAGTATATGTAGTGGGGATTGAGCTCTAACGTTAAGCGCTAAGTCAGTCTTAATATCAAAACCGATTATACGTAGAATATACCTATACTCTTAACTTCACTATTGCTCTCTCACCGACTCGCACGTGCTATGCACCTACACTTATTTTATATACGATTGATTATTCATGACGTAACAGAGATTAATAATAAAAAGAAGCGCACAAGTAAATATGAATAGGGTGTTATTAGGAATGATAGTATAATGCTGAGAAATAATAGAACACTCCGAATACCATAACATAATAATAAATAATTATAATTAAATTAGTTAATTATATAATAAATTCAATAATAATCATTTGAGAGATATATACTATGATTACCATGATAAGGATAATAATAAATAATAAATATATTAAGTGTATTGTCGCATCATGTTATAGTAGCATGCATTAAGATAGAAGCACAGAAGAAGAAAGCGAGTGGAACACTCGCAAGTAAACTAGAGGTGGGATTACTGATAGACATTGATGGTTTTTAGTATATGTATTTTCTTCTAAAGTTACACGAATAAAGTAATAAAAATAGGACTATATGGAATAGAACCACAAGAATAACGATTCTTTGAATTAGTGTTCTAATATCTCTGTAGACTGGAAGTTAGTCATTATATGTGATTAAAAACTACGCGGGCCAAGTTGTTGCCACTTATTTTCTTTTATTATTTTCGCTAGTTTGGCCTCGTATCAATCGTTGTGAGTTTTTGCTTTCCTGATTTTTTTTAATTACTCCTTAGAAAAACCCAAATTGAGAGGCGCAGCTTTTATTGGAAGGCAATAAAGCATTTACGGCGAAGATTGTTAAAAATCAAAAAAGTGACTCAATTTTGATTGAAAAAAAATACTTTGAAAACACGCTAGAGAGGAGGTTGTTGTGGAGCATCCCACAATCAAACATAAGATCAACATTATAAAAATGCGGTTTGAGTTGTTGAACGAAAGTGAAGGTTCAGCAACAATCTTTTGAAAAAGTCAAAGTTTAGGAGTATACTAATTGACCGCAAAACAATTTGGCTTTTTGAAAAAAATGTTTTGTTTTGGTAAGATGTTTAATAGGTTGCTTTTTTATCTGTTTATAGGAAGATTAAGAAAAAATAAATTATGATAGTTCTCTTTAATCGATGGTACGGGGCTTCTATTCATGGGCTCCTACTGAAAATGGATGAACTCTCTTATGTCTTGAATTGGAGGCATATTGCACTTGCCATTTTGTGGGGTTCTTGTTGCACACCAACCTTTAAGAGCCAGCAAAAGGCACGTATATTATTAGAGAAAGACTTTTGCCAACGATTGAAGCTTTAACTCTGGCGGGGTAGAATGAATGCTTTTATGAATTAGTAGGGCAACTATCGAAAAGCTCCACAACCGGTTGGTCGAAGATTAAGGATTTATATAATTCGCACTCACTTTAGGAAAAGGACCAGGTTGATTTTGGTGTTGTTGGTGGGACTTGAGGGGATTATTGCATAATTCAATACCTTAAGTCTTCGGCTTCTTCCGAGGGTAACTCCCACATAAAGGAACTTGTAAGAAGCCTCTGAGGATACAGCAACTGGTTTTGCCTTACATCGATAGGTGTGCCCATTGATCGATAGCGAGGATATTGGTTGAGGTTTTTTATTTTGATTTCTCGTTTCTCAATTTCAGCGACTTCCATAGTAACGCTTATTCAAAGGATGCATTTAGGTTTTACAATTCACGGGGCACATCAGATTTATAGGAAGAGAATTGGGGTGCTATCGCTACATTATAAAGCAGCATTGGCGAAGGTAATCAAAGACGTTATATAGAATAAGTAGAATTCAGGTAATTAGTGTTATGGGTTGTCCTTATTTGCATTAAGAACAGGATTGTGACTTTTTATTAATACATCTTCACTAATATATTTGTGATCTTTTGACTCATAGGGTCCATGATAACCACTTGAACACGGTAAGGGTGGGAATAAAGGGCAGGCTAATTAGAAAGGATAATCAATTTATGAGAACAATTTGTAGTATGAATGAGACGGAGTATAATCCTTCTCACGGATGAATAGTGAGTAATCATACTTCCAGATTTACCCTCCATTTTGGGGCTGACACGTCACTCTGCTAGTACTATGATTAGTTTGCTTGCTGACCGGAGGTAGAATGATTACAACGAAGAATCTACAAGGGGACGGCGTTTAATTGGGATTATGTAGGAAAGGTTTTGCACATTACCACAAAATGATGGCTTGAAGATGCCCCTAAAAGGATCTGTTAAGACTGAAATTTTAGAATGCTGACTTTTTTTAAAAACGACAATGTTTGGATGTAAATACTGTTCAAATTGTCTGATCTTTTGATAGGTAGAGCTTATTTATGTTGATAGTGGCGTAGGGTTTGGTGTGTGTCAACCAGCTATGAGTGGGAGTACACAATTCAGTTAGTGTTTCTTTAAATCACAAAGGAACTATTAGTTGATATTCTGATGTTCAGTTTTGTAACTCATTTACTGTCACTTACATTTTTTATCCTAAGGCAATAAGCTAATAGTTCGTTGTAGGCATCTTTAAGTAAAGTAAATTTATTTTGTTGTACGGGGAGGGACGAGACTATAAGCATGATATAAGTGTTGAATTTGTGGTTGGGTTATGGGTTCAGAGTAGGCTATGCGCTATGATGTCCATTCTGCGGTGCACTCAGTTGACTATGAAGAGTAATTTTTTTCTTAAGCAGGTCGACCAAGAGAGCTTCTCTATACCGATTTGAGGAACAGCCACATTGACCTAATGTCAGGGGCATTAGATGAACTAAATTATCAGGAATTTGCGAACTATTGTAGATGACCACAGTATCTTTCTGCAGGAATCCAATGGTGCAACTGTAAACAAGGAGATTGAAGATTCATAAATCGGGCAGCGAGACAGTAGGCTACACACACAAGGATGAACGTGCCTGGGATGGGGGCTTCTAAGGTGCGACCAGAGAGGAAGAAGGGCCAGGGAAGGACGCAGGGGGTTGCGGCAGCGGTTGGCAGCAACACCAACGTCAGCAGCAGCGACACCGCCAAACTAGCGCGGCAGCAATAACTTAGCGCACTAGTCGCGTTATAACAAGACCCGCAGAGTGTCGGAGAATTGCGGCCCGGGGAGTGGCCTGAGGAGAGAGAGAAGCAAAGGGAGGACTGGCGAGGTATCGCGCGAGAGGATGTATGGAGGCATGGGGGTGGCCGCAACGGTGGCAGCAACACCAACGAGCAGCAACCCGCTAGCTAGGCGATGGCTGTCTGTGATGCGTCGGGGAAGTGGCTGAGGAGAGAGAGAGATAGGGAGGGGGAGGTACGGCGGGAGCAGATCAACTCGCAGCCGCGTGGGGGTGGGCGAGGGGAACTGGTAGCCGAAGGAAAATGAAGAATATAAGAAAAAAAATAAAATAAATTTTAAAATAAAAATTGTTTCAAAGAGAAAAAAAAGAAAAAGGAAAAATGAAAAAGGGAGAATGACCTGGTCTATACCAAGGTTTTAGGTCATTTAGCTAATAATGGTTTGCAGATAGGGGTTACAGTTTAGTAAATATCCGTAATAACGCTCGGGTCGGATTATTCATTGAAAACCACCAAAAGTTGGGATTATTAGTTTCCATTTTTCCTTTATGAAATGTTAAGAATTATTTTCTAGTAGAATATTTCTTAAAAACCTTATTTTATATACCTTTGGAAATTAAATTTTTTGACATTCAAGAGGAACTACATATTAGTTGTGCAGTGCTTAACTATATCTATATTCTGATATATGCAACTAACAAGTCTCGATGTAGGGTATACAAACCTTATATCTGAGCATGTGTGTGTTTGTTGTATACATGAGTTTCACAGGGGAACACGACTTCTTTCTAAGTTAAATTTGCTATGGGGCGAAAAGATAAATTCATCTGACCATTAGTAAAGTCATGCATCAAGGAAACTRAAGAGAAGAATAGGAATACTACCAAAAGAACTCTAAGAGGAACTCGAGTTAGAAGTGTAGAAGTAAGTACATCAWAAGATAAATCTAGCMCTTCAGAAACYCAYAGGTAAGTCTAATCAATCTCKTACTTTAAAGAACTWTTRTGCATGGTGAAATTATGATAGGTATCGTTTTCTTATTCACAATTTTCCTAATTAGAAAGTTGCATGAGTAACCTTTTAATTTGAATGCATTACTTAATATGATTTTTGAAATAAATGATGTGAATTAGATTTTATGCTTTAATAAGTTTTGCCTTCGTCATAATTTATTAATTGGTTAGTTAACAAGATTTGATGAAACATGACTTAAGCATTTGAGTGTTCTTCTCCCAAAAAAGTTGTCTAATTGGATTAATGACACATATGAATTGAAGTGAATTATATACATTTTGGAGTTCATGTGTCACAATTAATCTTTGTGTCGTAAAAAGACATATACACTTGCCTAAAACGATTAGAGGACTCATAATAGAACTTKAATGCTATCAAACATGAAAATCCTAAGTTGCCAAAGGAACAATGAAAGAATCTTTGATGGAACATGACATGTAAGTTCCCACATAAATTTCAATATCATAGAAGGAACTAATCTATCATCAACCCAACTTTCTGAATTCCACATTATATCACACCCTCATACCACATCACTGAAATTATTTTTATCCTTCTTAATCCTTATTCCATTTCCTCTTATTAATCTTCCAACTTTCCTTGTACACAAAAGAATTAAAAATTCATCGCTTTTCGTTTTATGATTCAATGATACATGAAGAGTTCTTAAAAGGTGAATATATACCTGATGTTGGGGAAGTTACAGAAGAAGTAAGAAGCATACATTACTATGATCATTCGTACAATGCTTCTAGAGGAATTGCATTGTGAAACTCATTATAAGTTTCATATGTTGGAGAATAGTAAGAAACTCAGGGGGAATAAGGAAGGAACATTAAAGTCTTATTTATAGGTGGTGGTGGAACATTAGATAGATGAGTATGTTTTGTCTTCATATGTATTACATGATTATATATTAGTCTAAGAATATTATTATAACTTGTATTGACACCTTTTCCACACAAAAAAAATTGTGGAAAGGTGACCAAATTTTTATTTATTTCCTAGAGATTATTTTGAAGACTATTTCTCATTTTATGTGAAGTGAAACACGGAATTGAAGGAACAATGGTACATCGTTGAAAGAGTTTGTTCAAGTACCTTAAACTTTTCAAACTATTTCAGTATGTTTGTTCCTCATGGAATTTCTAGTTAGGTTGGTGGTTGAAGTAAAAGGAACACGGTTGTAAATGTGAAAGTGATGTGTGTTGAGTTTGGTCGTCATTTCACACTGCAAGGTGAAGATAATAGAACTCTAATGATTCTAGAGAACCTCGATTAAAAGCTAAACAACACAATTCCTATCTCAAGTTCCTTCTACACAAAATGTTCCATAAGCATCTTTCATACCCTTTTGTGATTTATATTTTCATTTCCTATTCGTACAATCCTTTCTAAGTTTAAAATCTTAATTTTTGCTTGACTCATATTCTCTTATATGTCAAGTTCCTTCATAGGTTTTGAAGTTGGATCTTTGGATTGTGAGTTGAAAATTTGTGGCATAATGACATTCTTGTTTAAAAATTGAGTAACTTGAAACTTCTAACGAACAACAAGTGTTTAACCATTATGGTAGTAAGTGTGGCAAATAACTTTATGTGTGTATGTTTACGTAAAGAAAATTTGTGGAAATGATATCCTTTTAGATAATGACAAAAGGGGGAAGAATATGTATGATGCTTATAGTCAACTAAGTTTCATATATATAAGAGTTAAATGCTTTGCATAGTAGTAAGTTTTATAATGAAACATATATTATGTTTATCTCTTCTCATGAATAGTTTCTAATATACATGCATGATGACTTGTTTAATTGTTCTATCTTTGCTTAACTAAGGGGGAATATGCGCTATGCTTTAATGTTTTATTTGCGATAAGCATCATATGTTTGTCATCATGAAAAAGGGGGAAATTGTTGAATGCCATATTAGGTTTTGATGATGATTATAAACATATGATGGTTATCTACTAATGTGTGTGTTGAGTCGTGCATGAACAAGTGATAAGCAGAAACAAGAAGTTGATGTTCAATGTTCAAGAAAGAAGTATACAATGACCAAAGCAGAAGTCCGAAGGAACTCCAGTCAGATTGAGTTGCAAGATGTCTCAAGTGAAGCTTTAATATGTGATGATCACTCGGAGTACGAGGAAGCATGTTAAAGGCCATCACTGAAGACTATGGATGCAACAAAGGAAATAAGACTGGAGGAACTCAAGCTTCAGAGTCAAATCTCACTAGAGGAACTCAACGAGTGAAGGTGTTCGTCCATGAGATCAAGTTGTGATTTATAGGACAATTTGCTTGGAGTCTTAAAGGCGTAATGATCACCTAAGAGAGGAAGGGAGCACTTGTGACTTGGAGCAATCATGGAATRTATARTCACGGGCTTCAAAGTAAGGAAATAGAAACTATGTTTTGGAACTAGAGGAACTTGGTCTTAGAGGAACTTGGTCATCTTAGTGGAACTTGGTCCTACAGGAACTTGGTCGTCTTAGAGGAACTTGGTCTGCGAGTCCAAGTATTAAGTGTTGACTAAGTTAGTGCCATAATAATAAGGAGTGGTTTTGAATGAGTCAGTTAATTGGTTTTAATGAATAAGATAAAAGAGGTTTATAAAAATATCCTTAATAATAGGTAAGTTTGTTAAGAAAAGATTTTCTAATTGAATATTTACAAATAAACGTTATTACGCTTGACATGCACGCATAGACGTGCAAAAGAGTAAAATAAAAAAAACTACGTAGTGTTATGATTAAGATGGCAGGAGATAATATGGTTTATATAGTGGATTGTACAATCATTTCAAATTTCACAATCCTATTGTAATTAGGCTCTCAGAAATTTTGCATTAAATATAAATGACAATTATTATATCATTGCTTTAGTCTATGATTCATTGTATTATTTGTATTGATGGAAAATATAAATAGCACAATGATTTTTTTTTTGGTAAAGGTATGTAGATGGACTGAACACTACAAGAGGAACGGGGTGTTGTCACGTGCGTTCAGAACATGAGTGCTCTTTTGAGCGGAATAAAAGAACTCAAAGCAAAAACATAGAAGAAACAATTGCAGATTTCTAAACAGTCAGAATATCTCCCTCAAGTACAACGCCAAGGAGATCGAGGAAAAATTTAGTGGGCCAAAGATTGGCAGTTACTAGACACGAATTCGTCTTTAATTATATCTACAGTGATACCACAAAAACCTAACAGTACATATCCTGGAGACCCCTGTATCTTAGTTCACGTCCCCAAACTTTAGAAGCCACCCGCTCATCATCAAGTTTCTGGTTAACTCAATAACGTAGGTCATACTCGAACTTTGAGCAAAGGACAAATAAGGGGGAAATATTTTCTTAATTATTTTTTTTGTTCTATTTTGGATTTTAAAATATTTATATTGGTGTATCCATAAAGTTTCCACTTTTTTTTTTTTTTTTTTTTCCCATTTGGCACTCTTTCAACATTTTTTTTGAGCTCACACTGTATTTTTAAGATTATTTTCGCCGATTTTTCTATATTTCTTAATGGTTTTTTAAATAAGTTTTTTAGTACGCAGAAATAACAAAAAAAAAAAAAATTGACAAAATATCAGCGAATCCAGAAAATACCCCGGAAATACGTGAAACCTTCTAGAACACTCTAGAATCCTTGCTTGGAGAAGCAAGGTGTCTCGTGCGTCGAATCAAGGCAAATCATGACATAAAATCGGAGGAAATCAAAAAATACGGCCGGAAATATCGAGCGTGATATCGTAGGGCTGCGTATATCCGCTCCTTAGGCTACGTATAAATTAGCAGAGCTGCGTATATACGCAGGGTCTCAGTAGTGCACCTATCTCATGTTTGCGTATATACGCCAGGTTCCCCACCCCCTCGGGCCTATAATACGGCGAGCTCTCTCTCACCTGCAGCTGGTGCTGTCTGTTTTGCTTCAATTTCGGCCAGCGTCTAATTCAAATTTCCCCGTCCCTAACTTTGCGTATCATACTCTCACCTCTCATACAACTCTCATAACACAAAAGACAATTATGTTCTTTGAGTTGTCCTAGCATCGTTCTGTTTCGATTAACGAGCGATAACCAGGTTTACTTTCTGAGATTACTCGCCACAACACACTCATTCTCTCATTTCCTAATCCTAATTTAAAGACTATTACGAGTCATCCAATCTAATAACAAAAATGTAAGAAACTCACTATTTAAATTATCCGTGTAAATAGTGTAGGGAGTAGTAATCGTTTTTCATTGTTTTCAAATTCTTTTTTATTTTCATATCCATTAATCATTATCAACTTGTCAATACTACGGATTTCTTGTCCTTGTATTGCGATCCAAGGCGGAAGGTTCAAATTTCGCACGTTTTATTACGAACTAACATTTTTGTTTGGTTTGCAAGATTTAGGGTAAGAATTGGTTTGTATATTGTTTGGAACTTTCATATATTTCGCATGTGTCATGGTTGTAACATCATTTGTTATATATTTGCTAAATTATGAACCGGAAATCATGTGATCACTTTAAAATCAGATTAATATGGACAACCGGTTTTAAGGCCACCGTTTTAAAAATTTGATTTAACGCAGTGGTTACAATTTCTAGGTTAGGTAAGTCTCTTGTAAATATGAAAACTACTTTCGGTAGTATTATCTTTAGGGGTTAGTACGCTTCTAAAGGTCTAAAATGTAAGTTATGTGCATTCAATAACCGTGATGAATGGATAATTGCAATGAGACCCGAGTAGGGCCGGCTACATGCGGGCCGAATTGGGTTACAGATCTGATTCGACCATGTCCCGACCCACTAGCGGTTACTGGATCAGAACGTGGGCCATTAATTTGGCACAAACGGTGTTTGGGTGTACGCGTGAATAATTAATAGCACAGGTGGCGACTCCCTTACTCGCAACATAACCAACGCACTCAACACGTGCGGGTTCCATTGGCTCAAGCCCCGCAAAGCACCTGATGTAGTACCGAAAG
>SNQN01000759.1:28797-61511 GCA_008642245.1 Bassia scoparia
GGAAGACATTATTTATAGTGATCAAGTGCCAATGCTACGGACTAGTTCCCATTATCCCACTAGCATAAACATGCTTAAACCAGTGCTAGCTTTGCCCAATGCACTACCAAAAGGCCAACTAATGATTAAAAAGGCGTGTGTTTATAATTTTCAGTCGCGAAGTTCATTCCAGAACAGTACCCAGTTCTCCAAGTTTAGAGGAGTAGGAGAACGTGTGAGCCTTGAGCCAGCAAGTTTAGCAGATATAAAGACTGCCCTTATTATATCAACCGCTTTTACTTTATAATACAAGGAAAGAAAAAATTATATCCTTATTTTCTAGAAGATATAAAAACGTTATAGTGATTTTATAAAACGATCAAATCGTTTTTATTTTTAAACAGATAAATTGTTTTATAAAAAATATCTTTGCTCGTAAATATTAATTTGTTTGTTGAACAAGATTTATTTATTTTAATCTCAGCAGATTTTACCAATTAAATAGGGATTTTATTTTGAAGTTATTTGTTCAGGTTACAGACATTAGTACTAAATTTAATTTTATTTGTTATTACATCTTTAATTAATATTGTGTTTGTAAACAAATTTTCAAATATATTATTAAAAGTGAGATGTATAGAACGGAGGAAAACTTGTGCTTAAATAAAGTGGAAAAAAATTGTGTATAGTTTTGTTAAAGCAGAAAAGTTTGATTAACACAATAGAGAATACGATACTAAATGATAATCAACCTATAGTTAGGTTAATATTAAGTATTAGTAAAATTCATGTTAAATTTTTCGTTTTCCCTTTATTAATTAAGTTACATTGTCCAACTAACTTTTACTCAATTGTTCATTCACAATTCATTTCTAACATGTCTAGTATAAAACAATAATTCAACTTTATTGAACATATAATTGAAATTTCATATTTTTATTTCATCTTCAATATATATATGGCAAGAATTAGAAATTTGCATTTAATATGAAAATGGACCTTTAATTTAATTTTTATAGAAGGGACATTTAATTTCATTAAGGGTATAATAGTAATTTTGAAGGGGGGGACACCATCTTCTTCCCCCCTTCACTTATATAATAGAGATACAGGAACACAATCTCTTTCTACTACAAGGGTATATATGTATGTTTGTATATTTTTAATGTTTTTTCCCGATCCCCTTATGAATGATCCACAGGGGTGGTACATATATAATTTGAGATGTGACATTTCAAATTTGTAGCATATTGTCCACAATACAATATTATTGTAATTATGAGGCCATGCCAAGACCTCATCAATACTATTTACATATTTTAATTTTAATTATGTAGTATGATGAACATGTGTGTACATATATACATTATAGTGCAATTGTAGTTGAATAAAAACTTCATTTTGTTAATAAGTGACCAAGTTCACTATTTTTGCAACTTACTTTTTTTAACAATCGTAAAATCATGGGTTATAATCAATCTTAATTAAGCCATTTAATTTGCTAAGAATTACTATAAAAAAATTATTCACTAATTAGGGTGCTTTTAAAAACATTATGATATATTATGTAATTAACAATAATGAATTTTTAAATGTTGATTTGAATACATTGTGAAATATACACATGCACACATCGCGTGCTCAAAATTCTAGTTATTTATAATTGAAGTTTTTGGTAACCGATCAATCTACGAATCGTTCACTGAGCAACGTGATTAGGAGTAGCTTGATGTGCAGCTTCGAAAATCGACTGAAAGGCTCTTTCGACGCAAGTGATCAACCTTTGGTGATCGATAAAGCCATTCTCGACAACTAAACTTAGACGTAGCTCTTCCATGTAACTCAGCACCGATACTACTAAACTTTGCAACACCATTAACAACGTGTATCAAACAAGTATTTAATTGGTTATGTAATTCCATCGCAAGTCTAAAATTATTTTTTTTCTTTTCTATTACAGCTTTAGTTGCAAAAATTTTACAATGATCATCCAAAAAATGCCCACTATTATCGATCAATGTGAGCCACACGTTTTATTTCCTTTTATATTTTTTTCTAATAAAATATTTAGCAAATGATATTAGTTTAGATATATATCAATATTTGCTTTTATTTTTTGCTTGCCTAATATTAAATTGTCAAATAGGAAAGGTTCAATTAATCATATTTTCCTTGTATAAAATTCCAATTTTTATTTTATTTTAAAGTTGTACATTTTCCAGTTTGTCATGTCCAGAAGTATTTAAATTATGCAACATCTAAAGACAATTACTGTACTGTTGGTACAAAATTTATTCATGTCACCAAAACTTACCAAATTTATTCCAGTTGGTACAAAATAAAAGCCTTTCACAGGGTGGTTTGCAATACTGAATTGCTCATTTGGCCCAATTATATTCGTGATGGCGAAGCTACAATTACTCCACCTTCGTTCGAACGTTCGAACAGCCATCTGCAAAACGTGATCATTAATTAATTATTTGTTACAATATTAGATTTCTCCAAAGCAAATACTCGGTTTTTAAAATATTACTTTCTCCGTTTTTCCTAAATTGCAGATGAAACTAATGAAATTATATATAGTGTTCATTATGACAAACCTGAAAGCCTGCAAATGTCCTTATAACGTCAAGTAGTTTGGCCATAAGATAAGGTCCAAAAATACCATTTCTCTTATTCTTGATTACTTTTTGAGCTTTCTCGATAAATTTGAGAGGATCTTTAAGATCTCCGTCTTCCAAATTTGGGAGTGGCAGTTCGATATTCGAAATCCGATTTCCCCACGCATTTCCCTTAAGCATTTCATCTAAGTTGAAATTTCCATTCATATTCCGAATGTTAACAAACACAGATGCTGTGGACCGTGCATGTTTGAGTTGTTCTGGGTCTGTTTCTTGGATGTAAAGCTGAGTTCCCAAAAATATTATTCCAACAATGATATCATTAACTGTCTGTTCCATCAAATAACGAAGAATATTCCCGTCAAAAAAAATGAAAATAACGAAGAATATTGTAAATTAACTTAATTATGTAATGTTTAATTTATAACTCATCCGATTGTAAAAGCGTATCCAACTACTGCATACACATTTTGTTTAAAGTAATAAAACTCCCTCTACTTAGAATACTTGCTACATTTGTTAAAAAGTAGTACTAGTATTGTTCACTTAGAGGTCTTTACTTAATACCTTTTAGTAAGTTTGATTCATTTATTCTTATATGTGTAAATAACTTATGCAGTCTGCTAGATTTTAATTGTTTGATTTATCTCCACGAGTATATTTTATTAGGTAGTTCAAATAATTTTATTACAATACAATTGAAGTTTTTAAATTTTTGAAATTGTGTTGTCTTGTAAACTATGTGAAAAATAGAATGTACGTAGCAGTATTTTAACAAAAGGAGTGTTATTGAACCATATTATTATAATTTGTGTATTTAAACAAAATTTAAAAGAAATGTCATCAAAGAGAAGTACGTAATGATATGAATAGTCTTACCACACCAAGAAGTGTTTTTTTCTGACATCACTGAGAGGCAATGTGAGTGAACAAACCCTAGTCGAGAAAGGAAGAGCCATGTTTGCATTTCCGGACCTGATCGGAGTTGACTGTCTTCAGAAAACAACACTGAACACCTGTGTAAAATCATACAAAGAATAGATGATCGAAGACACAACCTTAGGAATTGTATCTTGACATGTTTCATATTAATATGATTTAAGGGCTGCACGTGGCAAAGCTTTAATTTGAGGGCAAGACTAGACAAACGGAAATGATCGAGAGATGTACTGCGATTTATGACCAGTACCCACTTTTTTTCGATGAAGCATAGCATCACTGTATCAGTTTGTTCACGTACAATATAATTGTTTGACGACTATTCTCCCATGCAAGTAGGTAGCGCTAGCACAAGGAGGACAATATACAGTTGGTCGATACCTTACTTAGTCGAGGTCTTTTGGTGGAATAAATTCACGCTAAAGCAAAATCATTGCAAGGTTAGGGCTCGGACATATAATATCTACTGGTGGGCATGCAAATATAAATGTATTTTAAATTCACTAGTCTGTTAAATTGTAATTTAATTAAGATAAGAATAATAACTAGAGAAAATCAATATTAATAATTAGGTAAAATTGGCATCAATGCTATAAATCGCGTTGGGGCGCCCCAGCAACCTGAACTATTATGTAGTTGCTAAAGTAACAAACAAATGCATATTCACCAGAAAACGATGATGTTTAAACAAATGTATATTGGGTGCGGTGTGTACCTTTTTTTTACTTTTCAACCATTATTTCATCAGGAAAACAATGATGTTTTAAAAATATATATAAAAAAATTTTTTAAAAGTTATATGACATTTTTGGTTAATTAAAATTGGAACATCTACATGAGGTGCAGGCCCTAAGTTTTGTCGTAATCTATATGGTGACATACTAAACTTTTGTATTCTACGCTATGACACTAAGTTTTTATTTATTCTACGCAGTGGCATAATTAATCACTTAAGCTAGCCATTTAGACCCTAATCATATTTCATTAACCATTCTAATTGTAATTACTAACCTACCCTTATTCTTTAAGCAAAATTACAATTATACTTATTCTCTTTTTTTCAATATCAATTAAACTAATTAGTCTTCTGTACTAGTATCAATTCAACTCAACGTTATGTCGTCTGAGTGCCACTTCGTCTTCCTCCCTCCTCTGTACTAGAACTCCATTTTCATCTCAATCTCTTCCTCCCTTCTACCATTGTTATCAATTTCGCAAGTATTTGGTGTTGTTGTTGCTGTTTTCGTGCGGTTTCAAATTCGCAATTTCGCAATTCTTCAAAATTTCGTAATTTCACGAAGGTTAGTCACAAATTTTTTTCGCAATTAATTGGTATTVCTGTTGTTGTTTATGCTTGTTTATTGTGTGTTTTTGCTTGTTATTATTATTTTCCTTTCTGCTGTTAGTATTATTTGTTATTTAGGGTTTTAATTCTGTTAATTTTCTTAATTTTGGGGGTTCTGTTTTTGTTGTGATTGATGATGTTGTATATTTCGTAAAAATGGTTTGTTCTATGTCGATTAATTTTGGTACTTTGTGGTGTTATTTTTTTTGCTTTTTTAATCATCATATAATTAGCAATTTAGTGATTCATGATGATGTTTTAGTTGTTAAAAATTGTTCTGTTTTATTCGTATTATTGTTGGTACTTTGGGGTGTTTTTGTTAACTGTTTTGATGATCAAATATTTAGCAATTTAGTTTTTCTTCTTGAATAATGCAGAAATGGATGASATTGTTTTGAAATTTCAATCTGTTGATTGTGAGGTTAGCTTAATGATTGATGATGCTGATAAAGTCATGTGGATTGACTTGGTTAATGAATATGAGGATGAATGTGTTAAGAAGAGACACTTGATGCCTGAATTTCCTACATTTTGCTATTGTTTTGGGCAAAAATCAGTTTACATTGACTGTGACAAAGACCTTATGACCATATTAGAGAGGCTTTGCAACAGTAAAGTCATCTACATATATGTAGGATATGGAAAGAAACTGAGTGATTCAGTTGCGGCTGCTAGGAAACTAAAGGCTTCTATTGCTAGTGGTTGTGGCTCAAAGAATGTTTTCTATGGAAAAAGTCCACCAAGTAAGGAAGTTGTTGAGCCTCAAACTGTACAATTTGAAGCAGAAAGTTCACATCCTAAGCATGTAGATGAGCCTATAGTTGATCTTGGTGTTGATCAAGATCAAATGTCTTCTCTCAATCAAGTTGACCATGACATTTATGATAGACTAAACCAATGCAATGAGCAAACTTACCAAGATGTGATGACTTATCTTGATGAGAATCCACACCTAAAGAAATCCCTAAACCAAAAGCTACCAGTCAAGAAGAAGACAACCACTTCCACTAAAGATACCAAATCCAATAAGACCAACACACAAAAGAAGAAGCCTTCAAAGAAAACTTCTAATGCACCTATTGAACCTCCTGTGAAATCTCWACTTAGCTCATTCTCAAATGCACCAACAATTGATGAGTCATCACAAGCCACTATGCCTCCTACTCTACCACCAGATTTTGCAATATTCCTTAAGAAAATCCCAGCAATTACTGCTGCCAGGAAGGGAATAACTCAACCCAAACTTCCTGTACCTATTGAAGATGAGTATGAGTAT
Organism: Bassia scoparia; assembly: GCA_008642245.1. Taxonomy (NCBI): domain Eukaryota; kingdom Viridiplantae; phylum Streptophyta; class Magnoliopsida; order Caryophyllales; family Amaranthaceae; genus Bassia; species Bassia scoparia. Next base: position 34,958 of record SNQN01000759.1, read on the forward strand.
GAGCAGTTGATTGTTGCAGATAGTACTGTAGATGTAGTAGAGAGTGAAGTGCCTATAACCAGCAGGGTGAAGTTCATGGTGATGAAGAAAATGATGATTGGTTTGAGGAAAACACAGGGAAGTTGGCACTTGGTTTTGAGGAATATGATCCTTATGAGGATGAACACTGGAACAAATATGTGGATTGTGATGAGTCTTATTTGAAGAGGCTTTACAAGAATGGAGAGTTTTATGAGGAAAGYGAATGGGGTAAGATTGAATTGAGGGAGTGGATGCTTTTTGCTGACAAAGCTCATTTTTGGGATGTGTTGAGGGACTATTGCATACAACAATGCTTTGGGATAGTTGTTGACAGATCTAACCCTAGTAGGTTGACAGTTGTGTGCCAAGATTATCATTGCCAATGGAAGCTTCACAGTAGCGTTTTAGCTGATAGAAAGACATGGGCTGTGAAAAAAATCATGAATCCCGAGCACACTTGTAGAGGCCTAGATGACAAAAATCCTTTGGTTAATGTTGAGTGGGCTGCAGAAAAGGTTATGGATGATGTTAAAGCCAACCCTGATATTCCAGGAAAAGCTCGTAATGAACTTCTTTGGTCACGATATGGGGTCAGAATGGCTATTAGTACACTATTYAAGATGAGAAGCTATGCTTTGGCTCAAATCGATGGTCATCATGATAAGTCCTACGGTTGGCTCCCTAAGTATGCAGAGATGATCAGAAGAACCAACCCTRACTCTGAGGCTGTTTGTCAATGGTTACAAGGTAGTGGACCRGAGAAACCTTTAATCTTCTYAAGGATTTTCATATCTTTCAAAGGRGTAATTGATGGTTTGGCAAAGGGTTGTAGAAGCATAGTTGGTGTTGATGGTGCTCATCTAAAAGGGCATTATGGTGGTGTTCTTTTGTCTGCCATTGCAATTGATGCCAATAATGAGCTATACCCTTTTGCTTGGGCTCTAGTGGCTTCCGAATATGAAGAAAGTTGGAGTTTCTTTGTCCATCATCTGAAAAAGATTCTTTTGTCTTGCAATAGAGGCAATGATTGATGTATTATTTCCGATAGGCAAAAGGTAATAACTCAAATATTCTTATAAGTGATTTTCTTAAGTTATTTTGTGTTTTTTGTATGTTTCTAACATTTTGAGGTACATTTTAGGGCATTGATGCTGCGTAGAACAATACATGGGTTGAAGCAGGTAGGAGGTATTGCTGCATGCACATCTCCAAAAATTGGAAGTCAGTTTTCCCTGGACCACTCATGTATGCTCTTTTTTGGAGAGCAGCAAGTGCCACAAGTACCTTCACATTTAGAAAGGCAATGGAGGCCATTGATGTTGCAAATCCACTTGCAAGGGTTTGACTGTCCGAAATAGGGGATCAAGAAAGATGGTCCAACCACAAGTTTGATCCAAAGATATGCTCAGATGAAACACAAGACAAACTTTGTTGAAAGTTTCAATGCAACTATTGGATCAGATAGGTCCAGGCCTGTACTGTCCTTGCTTGAAGGTAAAACAAAAGTATTTGTGTTCTTTTGTCCTTATTTTTTGTGCATATTCATATCCATTAGTTGCATTCATATTCATATTCATGTTCAAATTCATAATGAAAATACATACTCTTCATCAGGAATTAGGACATTAACAATGGTTAGAATGTCAACTAGAAGGAGCAATTGTGATAGTTGGCCTGACAATGAGCCATGCCCTAACATAGCAAAGAGGATTTYGAAGCTTGTACATGATGCTAGATTCTGCAAGGCCTATGAGAGTTCAGCAGGTGAATATGAGATTAGAGATGGGCGTTCAAACCWTCCTGTGAGTTTAAATGCAAAAACTTGTGTTTGTGGAGCTTGGCAAATATCTGGTGTGCCTTGCAAGCATGCAATAAGGGCTATTCTTCATGCAAAGCAAGATCCCTACACTTACACTASTAGTTGGTACTWTGGGAATGTTTACAAGCAAACATACATGGGTAGCATACAAYCACYGAGTGATTGCTTGACTTGGCCTGACATTGAACTTCCAACCATCAAACCTCCTGTCATGAAGAGAGGTGTAGGGAGGCCAACAAAAAACAGGAAAAGGGATGCAAGTGAGGAGGTGAAGGGAAAGAGATCTGCTAYAGTGAGGTGCTCAAAATGCAATGAGTTTGGGCACAACATGAAAACATGCAAGGGAGGATTGACTGCAAAGGAGAAGACTGCAAATGAAATTCAACCAGAACAAGGAGAAAGCGCTAAGGTAAGGAGAAGAAGAGAAAGACGAGTCAAGAAGCAACATAGCCTACACCTACTGTCCATGTAGCATCACTCTCCCAACCAGTCAGAAGATCAGCTAGATTGGCTTGAAATTAGATTTATGCATGCTATAATTGCCACTTTTAATGTAACGTTTGCCTTGAATTGCTGTCAGTTTTCTTTTGACGCATTACTTTGGCTTGAAACAAATGCTTGTAATTGTTGGCAAAAGTTGCCCTTTCATATGGCAAACTTTAGATGTCTATGAAATCTAGTACTTTATTTTGGACAACTATGGTTTGTGTTATAATCAACTTCTAGTTGTGTGTTTTAGTAATACAGGTATTCGAATCGACAATTTGAATGGTTATTCTCACTTGCTAGTAGCAGCTGCCACCATATAGAAAAAATGCAAAGTTTTCATACAATTTGAATCGACAATTGGAATGCTTGTTTTCACTTGCTAGTAGCTGACCACCATATAGAAAAAATGCAAAGTTTTCATACAATTTGAATCGACAATTGGAATGCTTGTTTACACTTGCTAGTAGCACTGCTACCATATAGAAAAAATGCAAAGTTTTCATACAATTTGAATAGTTGTTCTGACTTGTTAATAGAAGCTGCCACCATATACAAAAAAATGCTAAGTTTCATACAATTTAATCGACAATTGGAATGCTTGTTCTGACTTGCTAATAGCAGCTGCCACATATAGAAAAAATGCAAAGTTCCATACAATTGAATCGACAAAACTAGGGTTTCACAAAGAAAACATTTTACTCAAGTAATTTGAATCGACAAACAAATGCACAATTAAGACAATAGAACATCATTTATACAAATAAAAATTCGAAATCACATCATTTATACAAATAAATACATCAAACACTACTACTTCAATTGAAATCACATCCATGTATTCCTCAATTGCTCAATTGCACAAATTCCATGTATTCTGACATCTTGAACTCGCTTGGATTCATTGCTTGGATTCACAATCACTGATGTCGAGGATTGAAGGAAGAGAAGTAATTCACAATAGCTAATGTCGAGCACTAAAGTGTTGCAGTGGTTGATGTCGAGAGAAGTAATCTGCACGATGAATTGCAAAGTTGATGTCGAGGAAGACGAAGTGTGTCAGGCACTCGACAATTCGACATAACGTTGAGTTGAAAATGCAAAGGAGAAGACTAATTAGTTTAATTGATATTGAAAAAAAGAGAATAAGTATAATTGTAATTTTGCTTAAATAATAAGGGTAGGTTAGTAATTACAATTAGAATGGTTAATGAAATATGATTAGGGTCTAAATGACTAGCTTAAGTGATTAATTATGCCACTGCGTAGAATAAATAAAAACTTAGTGCCATAGCGTAGAATACAAAAGTTTAGTATGTCACCATATAGATTACGACAAAACTTAGGGCCACCATGTATAATTTCCCATTAGAATTTTGTAAAGAAATAAATCACTTTTTTTTGTGAAGTAATGACATGCGTTACACCCAACACATTAACTTGTGGTGTTTTAGCAACTAAGTAATGTTCAAGGTGCTAAACGCACTTAAGCAATAGTTCAGAGTGTTGAGATGAATTTTGCCTTAATAATTTAATACTCGGTATAAGTATACTAATACTCGATGTATCTAAGACGTTTCCTAATTAAAATACTCCGTAGACAAATTTAGAGCAAATGCTCGGTTTTTAGAAGTAACTAGTGTTTTTTATTTAGGCGACATCCCGGGTCAATTATAATTAACAAAAACATTAAAATTTATAATGTAAATTATTTCAATAAAATTATTTTGTTACCTTATGTGTACTTGAAAATTTTACGTTATAACATATCTATGTTATAATATTTAAAACATGAAAAAAATAATGTATGTCATTTTGTTTTTGAAAAGTAAATTGTGTGAGTGTTAACTTTATTTAAGAGCTTATTATATACTTCATATTTTATAATACATTAAGCAATAAAATTACTATGGAGGAATGGTTAAGATTAAATTTTAATTGCGAAAGGTCACGTTCAATTCCATTCACTTTAAAAATGGTCACTTTTAAATATTGAATAATTATGCAAAAAGAAAAAAAATTACGAGTGTCACGTTACAAAATTCCCTTACAAGAAACACCTTATATCAAATAGTTAGATATCTAACGACTATTCTAATTGTCATGGGATATACTAGTAATTTTATTTTCCTACATGGTCCATTTCAATAATTTACTAGAAACTTTCAATTAATCTGGGATTCCTAGGCGAAATTTTCAAATTGTGTTTATGGATATTGGAGTGCAAAGGACAATAATACCCTTACTGTTTAAGAGAAAGGAAGGGAATATAATCATGTTTAATGTATTTTAGTAAGGGTAAACTAATCATTTCAAACTACTAGAATTGAAAAGTAAATGAAAATAGCCACTAATATGATATTTCCCTAAATGACAAAAGTTGTCAGTAAAATGAAACTTAGGAAGTATTTTTTTATGGGAGATCAGATATCTAGTAATAGTTAGATAAACAAACTTTTTCTTTTTGACAAGTAGATAAATAAACTTTTCCTATTTAAAATTTGATCAATAATTAATAGGAATATATAAGAACTTATTACTTCTTCCGTTTTTTATTAGATTTACCATTGTCTATTTAGGGAAATTTCCCAAAAGATGCACCATATTTTTTTTTTTAATTGGGGACCACACTTAAAATATTCATAAATATCTTTTCAATCAGTCTTTTTCTGTGAGGACCACATAACTTTTCCCACTTATTTCATTAAAATATTCATTAATACACTTACTTTAATCCATTTTCTCTCTTTTTTGGACCCAACTTACATCATTAAAACGGGGTCGATCAATACACTTCATCAATTCACCAAATTTTGCCTCGATTTCCAAAATTTACATAATGAGACATCTAATAAAAAATGGAGGAAATATATTCATTATGAAACATAAATCAACAAAATTAACTTGGATTAATGGTTAAGATTTATCTTCACTTGTCAAAGGTCGTCGTGACATTAATTATTGAAGAATTGTTTTCCATGAAACTCACGAGCAGAGTGCCACGTGGCACATAGACGTTGTTAGGAAGATTCTCTTTAGTTAAGATTTGATATTCATTAGTTATGTTCTTACATTTTTTATACTTCTTTGGTAACATTTTAATAGCAGTATTTGCTAAAAATGACAATAACATTTTAAAAGCAACATTCTCTTTATTTCTATTTGAGGGCCCATGTCCACACTCAAACAATAATAATATACTCTTTTCGTATCAAAATAAACGCAACAATTTTACATAAAGTTCAAAGAAAAAGTGTTAAATCGTTGCAATATTTTTGATACAGGGGTCCTCCTTAACATAATAACAAGAATATGACACACCAAACATACATTACTATGCGTAAACTGACTGGGAGTCCGTGTCACACCCAATGTTTCTATTAAGACATTATGGAAGAAGTACAAACATTAATTAAATGGAGCTAGAAGGGAATAAGAGCATGCATAATAGCAAGCTACAAACCTTGTAACTTTGTGTGCCAAGTCATATTTTTAAGGTATAAGATTTTCAAGCTACCTCTACCCACAATGTCAAACTACAATCCTTGTAGCTTGAAATTGACCTCACATAAAAAAATTCCCTACAATTTTTCCTTGTTGCATTTAACAGCATAATTATTAAAAAAACAAAAATAAAATTTCAACACAAAACTGCCATGTCATATTTTTGAGCAACAAGGATTAGAATCCTTGTAGCTTAAAATTGACCTTACATACAATTTTTACTTACTATGCATTTAATATCATAACTTAGTAAATGGTAAAATAAAATTACAAGCTAGTAGTTTTGTTGAGCTACAATCTTGAGCCAAGCAACAAGTTCACCTTTCCCACAATGGTTAAGCTTGTAGCTTAGAATTTTGTAAATTTGCAAGCTAGTCCTTCATCTTCACCATTGTGGATACTCTAATGGAAATGCGGAGTTTGCTTTGATAGATAGGTAGATGGTTAATGCAGTTATCATTTATGACATTAGTGCGTGGTACACCTCCCCTTTAGTAAGAAGAATGTAAAGTGTCAACATTGTGGCAATTAAGTGAGGGGTCTATTGCCCACTAAAACATGGCAAATGTGTGGATGGAAGTAGTAAAGAACCAGTATTTTGAAGCTCATGAATTAGATTGATGTCATTACTGAGGTCATTGCATTGTCGTCAAGATGATTCATGTATGCTTGACTAATCAATTATGTTTATCAATTTGGTTAGCTAACCATCCATAGAAAAAATATGTGTTGTATGTACAGAGAACCAACAAGAAAAGACCAGTGCAATTAATTAATTGATCGTTACAGTCTCGACTGAGAAATCTCTACTGAGAAATCTCTTTTAATTTCAAATAGTGAATAGCATAATTAGATTTTTGGGCTTTGCATAGGTAACTTTGAGTTTTTTGAATTCCTATAAGTGATACCGAGTTTTGATTAACTTTCTAACCATGAATTTAATGTCTCATTTACAAATATTAGGCCTGTTCTTTCAATTTATTTTCAATAATTATTGAATAAAATATGTTTAGATAAGATAAAAAGTATCAATAAGTTCAAATAAATATTAATAAGTATAATCATTACTTTTTCCTCTCACAAAATAAGTATCAATAAATTCAGATATAATATAAGTTCAGTTAAATATATATAAGTTGAAAAGAACACGTACACTAATTATTAAAAGGTGTTCTATTGTACGTCTTTACGTCACATGTCATTTTTATTTATCATGAATGCGCCACGTGGACATCTTTTCTTTCTACAAAATTACGCCATCGATGAGATTCGGTCCCTGGACTTTCAAGTTCTTATGAATATAACTTCACCAATTCAACTAACTTTTATTGATATGTCCAGTCAGTCCAGATAGGGGTGTTAACGAGCCGAGTCGAGCCGAGCTTTGGGTATTTTGAGCTAGGCTCGTGACGAACATCGTCGAGCTCGAGCCGAGCCTCGAGCTTTTTCGAGTCTTAAAAGTCAAGTTCAAAATACATTAAAGCTATATTAGAGTTCAAAAATTATAGTAATATAATGACTTATAAGAACATATAATAGTTAATAGTTATGAATTTTCTACTTTTTGTTAAACTTATCAATAATACACTACTAATTTTATAATTATTAAGCTAAATAAAAAGATAAAATAATTTTTTGAGCCTATTCGCGAGCTTTCGAGCCGAGTTTAGACGAGGCTCGGCTCATTAACACCCCTATGTCCAGAGAGAGGTCAAAGGGGGACTTGATTGAAACACAACCTTATTTGGGTCTCATACAGACAGAAAAGTTGGAGGAAAATATTCCAAAAACCCAGCCTCATTTGGATGGGAGTCAGGGGAGAAGTTGAAAAGGAATACTCCAGAGACCCAAGCTCATTTGAAAAGAATCTGAAACGATGAACCTTGTGAAGGAACTTTCTTATCGGAGCCTTATTTAGTCACGGAAGTTCATCAGAGAGAGACAATTCAAGGATCACCCATGGGATTTCAGGTTGTCAATCACTACAAAAATTCAGTGCATTTACCTACTGCCAAAGTGGTAGGTAATTGTCCAAAAATGCGGTAGATACTGCGTCACCTACCACGAGCAGTAGGTACGTGTTGGTAGCTATACAGATGGTAGGTAATTTTCAAAATACCTACCAATTTGATGGTAGGTATATTTACCTACTGGTATTTGCAACTATACCTACAACTTTTGTAGTAGTTCAAATACCTACCACTTGTGCAGTAAAAGCGGTAGGTATTCACCTACCATTTTAGCAGTAGGTATTTACCTACCATTTTAGCAGTAGGTATTCACCTACCATTTTAGCAGCAACTACGAGCAACGAACGGCAGCAGCGCAATGACCACTACCACCAGCGAGCAGCAGGCTTTGGCCGTCGTGAGCAGAGCAGGGCAGTGGATCGGAGTAGAGCAAACAGTGTGCAACAACACAGCAGCGCAACAACAACAGTGAGCAACAACACAGCAGCATAGCCCGCACAGTAACAGCAGCGCAGCAACGAAGTTGGGCCGTGATGAGCAGCGGTGGCTTGAGAAGCGAGGTTGTGAGTAGTGGCGGAGTCGCGGGGAGATGGTCGTTCTTCATGGGTTTATTTGTTAGGGTTTTCTTTCGTTGTTTCCTCAAATCAATTGTTTAGTCTGATTTTTTTGGGAAGCATATTTTGGAATAAGTAACATTTTAGAGTTAAAATAAATACCTTCCACTAAGTAGTAGGTATTTTGTTTTCTTTAGTAGGTCAATTGCTACCCATAAATTTTATAGTAGGTAAATATATTAAAGTTGGAAGGTAATTACCTACTTCTATAATATATAGTAGGTATTTAAATTAAATTAGTAGGTGAAGAACTACTGTCTTAATTTGTCGTAGGTAATTAGACATAATTGGTAGGCAAAAACCTACTATTCGAAAGGTGGTAGGTAAAAACGCGGAGTGGTAGGTGAGTACGATAATACCTACCAATTTTTAGTCGATAGGTATTTTTAGTAGGTACAGATGCGGATTCTTGTAGTGAATGTTCAAAATCATCCCATAGTTAGAGATTTGATGGAGCACATTACAAAAAAAAATTGGCCAATCATAGGATAGAAAGCTTTGCAGAAGATGTTTTGATGACTAAATAATCATCTGATGTGGAGTTAGTAGACTATGGTTTGCAGGGTTTGGATTTGGAGGTGTCCAAGTTAGATCTCGATTTTCTTGCAAACTGTTCAGAGGGAGACCATGAGTCTGCGTAAGTAACGCGGTCAATTTCCCCCAGCGTTCAAAGCTTGCAGATCTAGGAAGAGGGATACTTCATGGGCCGATGAAGTAGACCAAACTGAAACTGCAGGTAAGACCTCTACTATTTAAAAGGTCTAGTCTAGCGCCATCTATAGAAACAATTACTAAGCAACATGAACAGTTAATAAAAGATTTCAGTGTTGAAAATTCACATCGTAAGCCAATTTATGTCACTGTCAATGTGGATGGTACAAGGTTAGGAAAAGTGCTAATTGATACTGGTGCTACATTTAAACTTATGCCTTGGTCGATTTTTATGAAATTGGGTAAAGGAAGGAAAAAATTATCTAGTGTCAGAATTAGCATAACTGCATTCAATGACAAGTCGGAGAGTAGTGAAGGGTTGTCATGCATGTCCAAGTAGACACTTCTAAGACTTGGTCAATTTTCTTTATAGAAACATGGGAGGGTATTTACAATGCAATTCTCGGAAGAGAATGGTTGCATCAGACTTATGCTATTCCTTCAACATTGCATCAGAAAATAATATTATGGAATGGAAATAAATATGAGGTAGTTTGTGCTAATGTAGATGCGTATGATACTAACCTAGAATTTCTTAGGATACTTATAAAGACCTTGTCTAATGATGAATGGATTGCTCTCAAGCTTGAAAGTCAACCAACATCAAGAGTGAAAGTTATTTCAAGCGCAATTAGACGCATTGAAGAGGCTGTTGAAGAGATGAATTACAAAACACATCTGAAGCTTCTAACGCAGTAAGAAGTCCAGCTTCAAGGAGCCACCTTGTATCAGTTGATGTCCATGGGGACTCTCTTAGGGGCAGATTTGATGATGTACTTAATACTGTTGAGGGAAGAAGAGCCATCTTACCTAGTGTAATTAGTCTTGGATATAAATGATATCCAGACTTAACTATTATTTTACATGTTATATATGACGGATTATTATAACTTTAAAATTGGATCTAGTACAGCTTTAGCTCGTTAAAGTCTTTATGCTAGTCATTACGCGCAATATGGTCTTGAGGTGAACACAATCATGGGTGATGATGTCGAAGTATCATCACGTGGATGGGGATCTTGGCACTCACGATTCAGCTTCTTCTAACTCCGTAGGGGGGGGGGGTTCTATGGTCAGGAAGAAGAGGTGAAGGTGTGGGCCAAGAGCGATGATATTAGGCAGGAAGTCCATGATCCTATGGAAGAGGTAAATCTTAGTATAGTTGAAAATCCTAGGTACACTTATATAAGTAAGGAATTTACTATGAAGGAGAAATTGTCCATCATCAAAGTCTCCAAAATTATAAGGATTGTTTTGCTTAGGAACACCACGAAATGCCAGGGATTGATCCTTTAGTCATCCAGTAGTAATCCAGCATGAGTTGCCAATCAAACCAGGGTGTACTCCAGTAGTGTAAAGCCTAGGGAGGTTGGCGCCAGGCTTGACTCCTAATATCAAGGAGTAAATCGCCAATCTCTTGAAGACTTGATTTATTCAGCCAGTAAAATACGCTGAATGGATCGCCAATATTGTTCCTGTTGTTAAGAAGAACGGTAAAATTAGGATTTGTATTGATTATTGTTGATGTGATTTTGCACTTCACCAACAAGTCAACCGCACAATGTTGTTCTTATTTTGGTAGGGGGCAACCCTTCTAGTTACTAATTATATAGATAATTTCGCTAACGTAAAATGGCTCCTAAGGTTGTAGTGAAAGTCAAGAGGATGTGAATGCAAGGAAATAAACTTGTTGTGGAATAAAATTGAAGCTTTAAACAAACAGAAATGAAGAGAAACGAAAGCCATCCATTTAAATTAGGGATAGAGTCAGACTACAACTGTATCACAGGGAAGGATGATTACCTCCATATTTACGCAATTGGGAAAACAACGAACTTGCTATTGATCCATTATAGGATTGTAGATACCTACATTTGTCCCTCCTTAAGGCCAATGATATAACTATACCACAATGCAATTAGTCCAATTCTAAAAGAACAACTGCCTCAAATAAACAATGTCGTAGAATCTCAATTTGCAGAGCTGCAATACCTTTTCTTGCCTAAGCACCCTTAAAAATTAGTTTTAATTAGTATCTTTCTCTTGTCATTCTTTCAATGTGGGACTTGGTTTTTTCATACCAACTATCACAAATTCACATCCTTCTTATACATCACCACAAATCCAACTCCCACTTCCTTACACATTCACACAAGAACCTCTTTCACTCCTCACCTCCACTACCATACGTTGCAAGGTAATTGTATATAATGGTAATATGTGGCTTGTTTCATTCAAGCAATGTAAGTTCTTAAAATCATGTTCTCTTATCCATTTAATCATGGTTTGTTAAAAATAGATGCACAAATATATATATATATATATATATATATATATATATATATATATATATCTGTTGCGAACCTTTTGAGCTCTATATTACGTTACTTTGCTTCGTTGTTCTAAATTAAGCTAATGTTGACTTATTACATATTGAGTTATTAACATCGATCGAACTATTTTATAAACAGAGTATTTATATTCATGTACACTAGATTAACTTTGATAATCATCCTTTCACATATCGATCTAATGCTTCATATATTGGACCTATAAACCAATGGTTTGATCTTATACAATAGAACAATATTACTAGTTAGTTTCTTATAATTGATTTGTGCACAATGTTATTAGTTCTATTAATCTAGTTCAGGCAAATAAAGATGTGTATTGATGTTGACTGGATCATCTTATATAGTTTTACACCTTATATTAGATCATAATTATTCAAGTCAACCTAATCATCATCCTTTTACATATTAATCTAATACTTTGTATATTGATTTGTTTTGATCTAATAYGATATAACATATAAAATTAGTTTATTATAATTCATTTTTGTACAATGTTATTTAATTTTATTTATTTTCTTTTAGCAAAAAACAGTTTTATGGTTGACGTTGAACGGATCACGTTTTATTTCACTAGTTGTTAAGAAACTAAAACAAATTCTTAAAGACATTGAACTGCTATGGTTCGAACTATTTTATTGATGAACTAATTAAGTCCAAACTGAAAGAAATTGAAACTGAAATGAACTGAAACAGAAGTTTAAAAAAACTGAAATAAGTTGAACTAAATAACTGTTAATTGAACTAAGCTAAACTGTTAACATATTGAACTGAATTATAATTGAACTGTTATTGTTTAGCCGAAATTGACGGAATTAACTGAACTGACAGCTCTAATTATTATTATTATTATTATTATTATTATTATTATTATTATTATTATTATTATTATTATTATCATTGTTATCATCATCCTCATTATTATTATTATTATTATTATTATTATTATTATTATTATTATTATTATTATTATTATTATTATTATTATTATTTGTTGAACCCTAGTTTTGATGAATGAACAACAACAAAAAGCAAACTCATGTGTTTTGTATATGATGTGTGTGTTAGATGTGATTTACAGGAAATAATTTTAAAGCCTTAATGGAGTGAGATCATCCAAGAGTGGAAGGGAGTTCATGTTGGCTTTGAAGATTTAAGAGTTCATGAAGAAACTCAAGAGCAAGGAACTCGAATCCCTTGAAGAACTCAAGACTCGAGATCTACTGGTGAATCATTAGGTATAATAAACTTAGGATTTTATATTTTAGGTTTTTAATTGCATTAATGTGTGGAAGTTTGGCTCAATAAGAAATAAGATATAATCAACGTTTAATAAATTATTTTATTAATAGATATAAATTAAGGTTGGTATTAAAAAGATTCTTATGAAATAAATAAATCTTAATTAATAAGTTTTCGAATAAAATCTTTTATACTTTACCAGCTTATCTTGTTAAAGTTAATTATGAAAATATGTTATTATATCTTATGCATTTTAAACGATTAAAATAGTGGAGTTTGGAAAATATCTTTTAACTGGTTTGAGAAATTTAAGAGCATTAACTTGATGAGCAAGGAAAATCAATTGAGAAAATTAAGGAACGACTATAATGGACTGAAAGATTAGAACGTGGAAGTGGACTGCATGCCAGTTCCCACTAAGGCACTATCTCCTACATAGTAGGAAGTAATGCATAGTGGACATAATGCTTATTCCACGGCACAAACTTCATATAAATACAGAAAAAGGAAATCCTTTGGACACACTGAGCAAACAAAAGAAATTGATCATTCTAACACACAAGTGCCAAATAATTTTAGTTTACAATCGAGTTGTAATGCTTCAAGTAGAGTTGTTACTTGAAGAGGACTTGGAGTGTTGTATCTCAAAGGCTTTGGTGGAGTAATCCAGAGAGGTTGTAGAGAGTGGAACTTGCAAGAGTTGAGTGCTCAATCAACAGAGGGGTTGATTGAGAGGCTTTCAAGTTTGAAACGAACTGAAAGAGGTCTTAGATTGTATTAGTTGTTGTATCCAAATAAATCTAAGAAGTATCCTGTGTGTATCAGTCTTCAGTTTTACTCTTACTAGTTGTCAGGAGAGTTTTGTGTTAGTGAAACTTGCATCTCGTGTTTCTTTGCTTTCTAAGTTTTTAATTCCGCAAAAAGCTTAAGTTCCTTAAGTTACAATTCCCCCCTCTTGTAACATTCAAAGATTTCCAACAATTGGTATCAGAGCCAAGTTCCTCGCATAAACCAGGAAACCGCCGGCAATGCTGAACTCAAGAAACTCAAGATGAACAATCACAGAGAAACTCGAAGAAGGTTACTCAACTCAACCCTCCCATGTTTAATGGGAAGTCTACTCCTACTGGAAGAATCGGATGGAAGTCTTCATCAAAGCTGAGAATTATCAGGTATGGAGAGTCATTGAAGCTGGTGATTTTGTTGTCACCAAAACTACTGCTGAAAAGGAGGTAATTCCTAAACCCATCTCTGAATATGACAAAGACGACTATGACAAGATGGAAATTAATGCACTTGCTGTCAAATTCCTTCACTCTGGACTTGGACCACATGAACACAATCATGTCATGGGGTGCAAGAACACTAAGGAGATTTGGGATTTACTTCAAATCACTCATGAAGGTACTAATGAAGTAAAGAGATCCAAAATCGATCTCTTAATGTCTAAATATGAGAGATTTGAAATGATACCCAAGGAAACTATTCAAGAAATGCTCACTTGTTTCACTAATATTATTAATGAATTAGTTTCTCTTGGAAAGTAAATCCCAGTTGATGAACAGGTGAGGAAATTCCTTCGAAGTCTTCCTCAAGATGAAAGATGGAGAGCCAAGGTCACTGCCTTACAAGAAACTAAGGATTTCACTACGTTTAACATTGAGCAGCTTGCGGGTTCTCTAATGACCCATGAGTTGCACTTATGCTCAAGCAGTTCTAGTGAAACCCACAAGGCCAGGAACTTAGCCCTCAAGGCTGATGAGACAGAAGAATCTGAAGTTGAAGATGAGGAAGTTGCCATGCTGGTAAGACGTTTTAAACGTATGTTGAAACCTAACAAGTCTAAAGGTTTTGTTAAAAGAGCAGGTACCTCAAAGATTGAGCATCCATGTCATCGATGTGGTGCTTCTGATCACTGGATCAAAGATTGTCCCATTGCCATAACTGAAAAGGAAAAGGGAAGACCAAGGAAACAGGAAAGGGAACTAAAAACTCCTTTAATAAGACCGATATGAGGAAAGCCATGATAGCTGCATGGGGAGACTCCGAGACTGATGGAGATGAGGAAGATAAGAATAAAAGTGAAACCGCCCATCTTTGTCTCATGGCAATGACTGAAGAAACTCAATCTCGAGAGGTATTCTCTAATCCCCAAAACTTAATGACTTTCTCTAAATCAGCTTTAGTTGATTTAGTTTTGGCTTATGATGATGATTGGAGAGTAGTAACTAAAAGCTTAACTGAAACTAAAAAGGCATTAGAAGTTGCCCGGGAACATAGTGCCTGGATTGAAAATCAAAGGACTAATGTTCAGGGAAAATTCTTTGAACTTTTCGATAAGAACCGTCTCTTGAAGGAACTTATGGAAAACAACAAATATGATAATATTATGTTAAATGTTGAATTGACTCAATACAAGCTCATGTGTACTGATCTGAATGCTCCGAGTTCCTCCAAACATACTTTTAACAAAGATTTTGAAAAACTCAAGATGGAACTTGAGGAACTTAAATTTGATAAGCTCAAATTGGAGAAGGAACTTGAGGCACGAAAGAATAGAGATGTTCATCAGTACACAATGCCAAAATGGATTAAGAATGCTCAAACCAAGAGAACTGAAGGACTAGGCTATGTTCATGTCAAACATAAAGGAAAGAAGAAAAAGTATGTTGATTTATCTAGCAATAAGATTTGTACCTTCTGTGGCAAGACTGGTCATTACGAACCAGACTGCAACAAGAAGAAAATCGTAATGAAACAAAATGTTAAACAAGTTTGGGTAAACAAACAAGACATTGCTTCTTCTTCAAAGGAACCCGAGGAAACCAGGGTTCCTCGTACTAACCCTTAAGTTCTTTTGCAGGATCTAGTAAGGGGGAACAACTCATGGTACCTCAACAGTGGTTGTTCTAAGCACATGACAGGAGATAAATCTAAATTTCTCTCACTAGAGTCCTTTGGAGGTGGAACTGTGACTTTTGGAGATAACAATAAAGGTGAGATAATCGCCAAAGGTAAAGTTGGTAAGTCAAGTTCCCACTTTATAGATAACGTATTTTTAGTCGAGGGTTTGAAACATAATCTTTTAAGTATTTCTCAATTTTGTGATAAAGGTAACACAGTAAACTTCACAACAGAAAATTGCAAAATCTTCAACAATCACACTGGACTCATTGTTCTGGAAGGAACTATGAATGGGAACACTTATTCAGTGGATCTCAATTCTGTCCCAAGGAACAATCTCACTTTTCTCGGTGTAATTGAGGATGATGCATTATTATGGCATAAACGTTTTGGTCATGCTAGCTTCTCACACATGAACAAACTATGTACAAAGAACATGGTAGTTGGTCTTCCAAATGTCAAGTTCCCTGGTAAATATAKGTGTGATGCATGTGTGAGGGGGAAGCAGATAAGATCTTCTTTTTCAAGCAAAAACATGATAACTACAACCAAGCCATTAGAACTAATTCATAAGGATCTCTGTGGCCCTATGAGAATCCAAAGTAGAAGTGGGAAAAGATATGTTCTTGTTATTGTAGATGACTATTCTAGATTCACTTGGGTAATATTTCTGTCAAGCAAAGAGGAAACTATGATGAATTTGTTGCCTTTTCCAAAAGGATACAAAAATCAAGTGGATTTCAAATAGTGCAAAATGGGTCAGATCATGGAACAGAATTTGAAAACTCCAAGTTTGATGAGCTTTGCAGGGAAAATGGCATGAATCATAATTTCTCAGCTCCAAGAACTCCACAACAAAATGGAGTTGTTGAAAGGAAGAACAGGACTTTGGAAGATATGGCCAGGACTATACTTATAGCCAGTGGTCTTGCAAGAAACTTCTGGGCTGAAGCCATTAATACTGCATGCTACATTATTATTAGAGTTTTACTAAGACCTATAATTAACAAGACACCCTAAGAATTACTAAATGGTAGGAAACCTAATATCTCACATCTAAGAACATTTGGTTGCAGGTGTTTTGTCCACAATAATGGTAAGAGGAACTTGGGAAAGTTTGATGAAAGAAGTGATGAAGCTGTATTTCTTGGTTATTCTAATCATAACAAAGCTTATAGAGTTYACAACAAAAACTCTATGTGTGTTGAAGAGAGTATACATGTAATATTTGATGAAACTGACACACATTTGAAAATGCGGGAACTTGATAACAATGATTTTGAAATTGGATTAATCAGGAAATTAGATCTAGATGAGGAATCCAATAAGCAGAACAAAGACATCCATGCAGTTCAGGAAGAGGTTCAAACACCCGAAGTTCCTCAACCTGATGCTCCAGAAGAAATGGATGCAAATGCTAATGAGGAAACATAAGGAACTCAAGCTGAGATTGCTCAACCAGGAGTTCCAGTGAGAAACTTCCAGCCTAAGCCCTGAAGACAGAAATCTCACCCCATGATGCTCTATCATACGTACATTAGTAAAGGAACTCAAACGGAGAGCCAGTTGAGACTTCTGTGCCTTCCATATTATGTCCATTTTGAACCCCAAAATCATGAAGAAGCTCTAAATGATGAATGGGTAAGAATGCCATGCCAAAGTATACTAAATGAATTTAAAGAAATAAGCATGGCATCCTTGAAATCTTCCTAAAAAACCAAAAGAATTCGGACTAAAATGTTTTAGGAATTAAACCTGACTGAAATATGAACCGTAGTAAGAAATAAGGCCAGACATAGTTGTTAAAGGTTATAACCAACAGAAGCATTGACTTTGAAAACTTTTGCACCTGTAGCCAGTGTTAGAAGCTATTTCAATCTTAATGCCTTTTCATCTTCATGGTTTAAATATATTCAAATGGATGTTAAATTTGCTTCTTAATGGATACCATACAGGCAGGAAGTTTATGTTAACAACCTCTAGATTTGAATATCATAATGTATGCCTTAACATGTGTTTTAAGCTTGACAAAGCTCTATATGGCTAAAACAACACCAAGCCTGTTGAAAAGACTTTCAAAGTTCTTTTACAATATGATTTTAAAAAGGAAAAGTGACCAAAACCTTTTTTTAAGCTGAAAGGAACTACTTCGAAAGTCAATTTATTTCATTATATTTGTGCTACAAATGAAAAACTTTTGTAAATACTTTGCCTGACCTAATGACATGAGAATTGAACATGAGTATGGATGGTGAGTTGAACTTCTTTGCTGAGTTTGCAAATAAAGCAAAACAGAAGAGGGAACTTCATCCAATCACAAAATAATCAAGAACTTTTAAAAATACAATTATCAAGTTAACTAATGACCTCCTATGGGAGTGGTACACATTGGATAATCCTAAATGTGAATTCTCAGTGGAATCAAAATGTTATCGAGAATATTTGGTTCCTTTATCATCTCACTGCTAGTGGACAGTTAATCCTTAGTGTTGGGTATGTCCGTTTGCAATCTCAACCCTAAGCATCACACCTAATTGCTTTTAAAAATATTCAGGTATCTAAGAGGGAAACTGAGAATTAAGTCCTTCTCTCTAATATAATTTTATTTAAAAGCTTACAGTGCTGACTATCAGTGTGATTTAGGAAACCCGGAAAAGTACCTCAGGAACAGTCCATCTTGGTCTTGTCTAGTTTTTGGCATCTAAAAACAAAACTGGAGCTCTTATCTTACATCAGAGCTGAGTATTTAGCTGCAGCAGCATGTTTCTCAGTTCTGGATCAACAACAACTTTAAGAACTTGGTAGATATTTGCACTTTCAAATTTATTGTAGATAAACCAGATCATTTGTATTCAAAATCCAGTACCTCACTCAGAGTTCAAATCAAATTCTATAAGACATCACTTTGCTAAATATTTTGAAAAAGGCTTAATCAAATTGGAATTGTTGAACGAAAAGTCAAATGCTGATATATTGACTACCTTTACAATAGATCGTTTTGAAAGAATGCGCGGAACTTGATTGATTCAACTATTCTAAAGAGTACTCCAAAACATCATCAAGTATGATATCTAGGACTAAGACTTTATATATGTCTCTGCACTCTTTATGTGAAACATTACACTAAGTAAGATATATTTTCTTGTGTGGCTTATCGATATCACCGAATAAATTAGAACATATGTGTATAATTATATTAAAGTGTCTAGCCAATTGTTTTTAATTAGTTCAAGCACAACTCTTTTTACAAAACAAATAAATTATTCTACAAAAAATTATCTATTGTTTTTTTTTTTATCTTTTTATAACAGTTAAAATCTCACAATCCTAATTATTTATCTAATCAGTGTATTCACTATGAAATAGCCAAAACTCCAACTTATTGCCCCACAAAGCTCCAAGTGCCCTGTACTTTGGAAGCTGTACTTAAAGGATATAATAAAAGCCCAGGCATTAACTGGAGCTTTCTAAGCATTTAAAAGCCCAGTTCTTATTAAACTGGACTCTTTATGTGCGTAAACGCTCCAGTTTTTTCAAAAAACTATGCTTAATCCATTAAACAGCTCCAAGCTTTATTAAAGACTGGAGCTTTTAACCCACCTACATTTTTCACATTTTTTCCTATATTTACAATTTGCTAGTAAATCTAACACTTGATACATATACGATAGTAAAACAAAATCAACAATTCCAAAAAAGTAATACTATATTATATTAAGTAAAAAATTGATAACTACAAAATACAAGTGAAAAAATATCACATAATATTGTTAACTTACATCCACAGCTTTAAACAAAATTATACTAACTGTATAGTATACTTAGCAATTATATACAACAATATTATATATTCACACCATAATATACTACACATAATTGCTCCCACACTAATTATCTTACAAATATTACAGTTAAACAAGATGGGCAGTTTGCACCACCCACCACACCATCGTCTCCTCCGTAGCCTCCCCATGCGCAGCACCACTTCCTTCAATTAACAACAAAAAAATATTCATGTTTGAACAAAATACAGAAACGAAAAATCAACCGAAAAAATCCAGATTTATAACAAACAAACGAAAAAAATAAGAAACGAAAATAGACAAAAGAATAACCAAAAATAACAAAAATTAACAAAACCGAGTGATTAAACTACAGATAAATCAAAAAACGAAGGACATTCGTATCAAAATAAAGATCAAGATAATCAACCCAGAAAATTAAGCAAAAAAATTCACATAAATTAACCTAACTTCAGACAAAAACCCTAATTACACCAAATTTAACCTTTAATCAAAGACGAAAAACGGAAAGAAAATCAAACAAAAAACTAAACGAAATTAACAAAAGAAAGCAAACAAAAAACAAAACATATCAGATCTACAAAGAGAGGGAAATATGAAAAGAAACATAAAAACAAAAACAAAAATAAATCTGAAAAAAAGCAAAAAAAATCGAAACCACTTCAAGAAACCAAAATAAAACAAAATCAGTAAGTAAATTTTTTAACAAAACCTCATAGATCGAAGTGAAATCTATCTCATTCCGAAATCAGAAAAAAACCCCTTACATTAACAAAAAAATTTATTAAAAAAAACCCTAGATCATTTAACAAAAAACAAAAAACAAAAATCCTCAATCATTCACGAAATCGAAAAAAAAATAACAAAAACTAAAAAAGGAAAACGAACACTCAACCTGTTTATGCGGAATGCTTTCACGACTTCGAGAGAAGGACTTCGCGACGCTTTGCTCAGCTGCTAGTTAGCGCATTAGGCGGCTAGTTGGAGAACTTCGCGACGCTTTGTCAGGGTCGAACAATCGAGAGAAGAGATTTGGGAGAGATGAGATAGTAAAGAGTAAAGAGAGAGATGAGAGATGGGGAAACCGAGTGACTAAGAGAGAGGAAGAAGGTGAGGGTTTGTGAGGAAACCGAGTGACTAAGAAAGAGTTAGATAGAGGAAGGAGGTGAGGGGCTGCGAAGTGAGGGAGGAAGGAGGTGAGGCGTGAGGGTTTGTGAGCTGAGGGTTTGAGAGTATTGAGACACGTGTTAAGTATGAGTACTTATGTTTCTTGTGCTAAGCCCATAATTTTCAATTAAAAGCTCCAGTTATTGAAAGCCTGGAGCTTTTAACTATTAAAAGCTCCAGGCTTTTCAATAACTGGAGCTTTTAATAGTTAGAAGCTCCAGGCTTTCAATAACTGGAGCTTTTAATAAGATTCTTTTAGCGTTTTTTCTACTAGTGATTGCATCCCAAATACATCACTTCCCTAAATTACCTCAACCGAATGCATTTTCTAAGAGTTAAATACCCACCTTCGTATGTCAAATCAATTGAATCTAAAATTGAAGTTATTGACCGCATTAATTACTCCCTGCCATTTTTGACCGCTCAAAATTCATCTCCCCTTTCAACCCTCACCACACAATTTAACCCGTCTTTTCACCTCATTATATAACATGCAACCTCAGAACTCATACTATTCATCTCCACTTCACTCAAAATCCCTAAAATTTCTCACAAATTCTCAATATTCACCCATGGATATTTCACCAAACCCCTCAGCATCTCAAATGGCCAAACACATTGATGAAACCTCAAAGAAACGAAAATTTGATGAAATAGAAGATGATTGGGAGGAACTCGGGGATCCTATTTTAATGGAGGGCAAGTTCTTTGTTCGCACACGTATCGAGGCAAGGTGTTCGAATCTGATGATGGGTATTGCTGTGAATATGGACTGGTGCCGAGCAAGTAAATTTACTCAACTCCTTGATATTCTAGAATTTCAGGGTAGAGTGATCTTTTTGGTGTCTGTTATAAGAATGTTATGTCCTACACTATCATGAACAAGTTTACAGAAAATTTCAAGCATGAAAATGGTTTTATTGCTGCTAAAATTGGAACCAGAAAAATTGAATTTGGGGCTGGAGATTTAAGTGAGGCTTTTGGGATTCCTAATGAAGGGTTTAATGACTATTTTAAGGGGTGGTATGAGGAAAATAAGAAAGATGGAACTAAAGTTAGAAAATCATATAATGGTGTTTGCATTGATCAGATGGTAGAGTCTATTGGAGGAAATAAAGACTGCATGAAAACAAACCACAAAGACTTCTCACCAACTCAAAAAATCATGTTTCACCTTGTTTTTCGTTCTATTATTCCAAGGACCCAACACAGAGATGAGGCCAATCACCTTGACTGCTATTGATTGTACTGTTTTAGAAACAAAATTCAAATCAATTTCCCTTCCTTGATGTTAAGCACCTCACTCACTGTATTAAAAATGGATTCAAAATTGCTATTGCAACCTTTTGATGACATTCTTTGAAAGTTTTAGCATTAAGCCTGATAAGGAGTCCAAACTATGCAGACTAACCATTCATACAACCTAGTACTCTGCATAGGTTGGACTCATGTGTGAAAAATGTGAGTTTGTTTCATAGAGTCTGAGGATGAGGAAGGATGATGGATGAATGAGGAAGAATCGAGAAGAAAGTGAGAAATAGGAGTTGATAAGGAGAATGCTGAGGAGAAACAAGAAGGAAAGAGAGGAGAAAACTGATGAAAAGGAGAGAGAGTGAACCTGTCACTAGATCTGGGGCAGGAAAGGAGAGGCCGAGGAAGATTTGGAGAAGGCGTGGAAGAGTTCTAGGAGGATTGTAGAAGAGAGTCCTATGGTTGACATCCTCACATAGAGGATGATGAAGAGGAGAAAAACACATGAAAGTTGAGCCTACTTATCTGTAGCAAGAACTTCCAAGAAGACCTTGGTCTGTCGTACAGGGTTTAGTGGGCTTCATTCCTCTGCATAATGGAGGAACTTAAGTCCATCAAAGCCTCAGTTCAGAATCTGGACAGCAAGATGGGTGGTTCTACTCTATTCAACATAGTTGGAGACTAAGGTGGAAAGCTTGACTGTCTCCCACAAGGTACCAGAGTTGAATGAAGCTCCAACCAAGCTCACCAGAGGACAGCAGGACATTTATGACAAGATTGATGTGTTCTGCTGAGTTTGAGTTACTGAACTGATGCAGCCGCCTGAAGTTCCTCCCCTCCCCTATCATATTTATATATATATATATATAATATTATATTATATTATTATTATTATCAACCTATCCCATGAACAATAAAATCCCTGGCTGTAACTGAATAATTTGGATTCGTTGGTTTTGCTAACTAGCTTTTGAACTGGGTATTTAAATAATTTATCTCTATTGTTGAACTATTTCTGGCTTCCACACTTTGATACTATATATATATATATATATATATATATATATATATAATATATATATATAGTATATATATAATATATATATATATATAGATATAGTATAATATATATATATATATACTATATTACTTAGTCTGTCTGAGCAAGCCTAAGATTCTAGCTATATCATATGGGAGTGGATCGAGAGAGAGAGAGTTGACGGTAATAGACTAACATTATACATCTTCGGTTTTTTGCGTGTCATAGACATGTGGTTGTCCTGGAGTTGCACTATAATCTGCAGCTATATGTATTGAGAGATTACGATGGCGGTATGGTGTTATGTAAATATACGTAGGGAAATAACAAAGGTGTATAATATTGATGCGAGGTAATGTATATAATAACATTAATTATTGGTATTAGCTAGTGCATAGTGCTTGTGAATGAGATATTTATGCATTACTTATTCTTCACTGATCTGTATAATGTATTGAAAACAGGTGACTGCCAAATCACGAACACTCGCATAGTTGGTGCTGTGCTAGAAGATATCATATATGAGTGTACTGTATCTCTATCAGAAGATAGAAGGGGGAAGAAGGAGAGCAAACCTCTTAAGGGAAACAAAACAGTTCGATGATATCATAGAGTACTTAGAGAGCCTGTACTCATTAATTTTATATATATGTAAAGTCTCCACTTTATATTCTGTACATAGATTAGGTAGATAAAAGTTTAAACAAAGACATCTATGACGAGTACTATTGGGCAGAGAGGATTGCTAGAGAAGTGTTGTTGGCATATCCATATAAAAGAGGGGATCATATTGTTCTGAACATCTAGATTTCTGAGTGGAAAGACAACCACACCAAGACAGGCTAAACTCGTGTTTGTATATGATCAGGCGTACGTGTGGCTGTTGATGGGGACTGATATCAGGGAATATTTATTGTATAATGCGCTTAATTGCAATTGAGGAAGTCATCTCAGAGAGTGGGAAGGAGTTGCTGTGGGCTTTGAAGAGTAAGCAGCGTTCATGGAACGAGAAAAGAAGACTCACAGAGATAAGACCGGTGAAAGGCGAGAGCTGTCGAGGGAGCTCGAGACATAAGATGTTGACGGGACAAGGATCGTAGTGATTTTATATTTCTCTAGGTTATATAATGTGAGGAATTGGCGATCTATAATTAGTGTGGAAGTTTGGTCTAAGATAATAGTGTATTACACACGAAGAGAATAATCAGTGGGGTTTAAATTAATTTGAGGATGGTGAGAATAACAAGTAAGGCTTGCACACAAAGGACTCTCAATATAGTAAATACAAATCGAGAGAGGTAAGTTTTGAGAGAGTTTAATACACAGGGATATATCTTAGTATGTGATGCTGATGAGAGAGAGTTGGTTTTATATTAATTTAGTGTGATTTTATCAAACGGAGAGAGATAATGAAGTGGATAAAGACCCGTCTAATGGTTTTGAGGAGGAATAATTATGACGAAGCACCTCACACGTGCAGCAAGAAAAATCATTGATGAAAGATAAGGACGACTATAGAATGGACTGAAAGATTAGACGAACGTGGGAACTGGACTTGCAGCCAAGACCACTAAGGCACTGATCTCCTACAGTAGTGAGGAAGTTAATGCATAGTGGACATTAAGCTTGACTGTTTCCACGCAACAAACTTATTACATTGACACTAAAAAGGCAAGAGATCCGGTAGTGTCGACAGCATCTCGTTGAGCCGCAATGCTACGAATAAGAACGTTGAGCTAGTGCATCGCTAAACACCAGATGCCAAACTAAGTTTAGTTTACAATCGAGTTGTAGATTGGCTTTAGTAGAGTTTGTTATACTAAGAGGAACCTGTTGAGTATTGTATCTTCAAAGGGCGCTTTGGTGAAGTTTATCCAGAGGTAGGCTTGTAAGAGTGAGTTGCACGAGAGATTTGATCTATCAGCAGAGGGTTGATATGGGAGAGATTTCAAGTCGGTCGAAAAGAACTTGAAAAGGTCTTAGATTTATTAGGTGTTGATCCCAAATTAATTCTAAGAAGAAACCCTGTGTGGTAATCAGGTCACTGTTTATATCTGACTAGTGTCAGCGAGAGTTTCCTGTGTAGTGAAACTTGCATCTCGTCTTTTTGCCTTCTAAGTTTTTAATTCTGCTAAAAGCTCAAGTTCCCTAAGTTACAATTCACCCCCCCTTTGTAACGTTAGTATATCCAACATCATATCATTATTATTATTTATTATTTTATCATTAATATTATCATTATTATTATACTACTACACTACTACTGTACTACTATTATATTACTATTATTAATTATTATTACTTTATTATTTTATTATTATTATTATATTATTATTATTATTATATTATTATATTATTTTATCAAAACAAATAAAGATTATAGGTGATATTTATTTAATAGAGTCACAATCCATACTCTTTTTAATTAGAAAATCACATTATATACTAATAGTAGGGAAAAGATCAATCAATTAATCAAAGCCATAGTTTGATCCCATATTTTAGGTCGACTACATGAACCACAATCCTCTTTTCAAATAGATTTTTTATCCTCTATTTCTGATCGAGTAATTCATCCTCATGCAAATCAAATTGTTTCATATCTTATTTTCAATCACCCTCTATTTCGTTTGAAATCTACCTCATCTCACTCTTCTACTCTCCGTATCAGATCTCCCTTAGGCCATTGTACAACCTAACATGACAAAACCAATGGAGTTGGTGGTTTTACCACAATTTTGTTGCAAATTTTACAACACCAACTTTAAAGAAGATAACTTCATTTTTGGAATTTTGGTACTATGCATTAGAGTTTCCCGTGCATTCATCTCAATATTCGCATCTCCGAGACCCCTACCCTTTCTGTTTCTTAGAAGATTACATTTTGTGTTATAGAGCAACATTATTGGTCTTTTGACAATCCTATTGAATTTTCTCTTCAATTTTAAAGGGATGATTCAATCATGAAACTCCAATTTCAAGTGAAAAGATCCTTTGGAATATTTCAAGTGAAAATCAACCTTTTGTAAATAAACTCTAATTTGGAGTTAATTACCATATATTGATGAGATAAAAGGGATTATAACTAAGTATCTTATATACTCTCTCAATACAATGTCCTCTATCCCCTTTTGTTATTTTTAAACACAACAAGAAAACTAGCTATTACTGATCGTCTAAAACAAAACTAAAAYGGTCAGTAAAAACGGGAAACGGTCGGAAATAGGTTTACCGACCGTTTAGGGTCGATAACGGACCATCGGCAATCGTATGGTTGTAAATTTAGGGTTTACCGACCGGAACAATATTGGCATAGTCAAAGTCAAACTCAAGATTACCGACCGCTTGATGGTCGGTAAAAGTCAACAACCTKAGTGTGTTGACTTTTACCGACCGTCAAGCGGTCGGTAATACTTAATTTACCGACCGTTAGGCAATCGACACCCAGAGTTTATTGACTTTTACCGACCGCCAAACGGTCGGTAAATTGGTAAAATAAAATAAAATAAATGTTGTCTGACATAGTGACATTAACGTCACACTGTCAGTCAACTATGAACATTCAACAATTTATAAGAAAAACAACAACAATGATAATAGTAACAATAACAATAACAACAACAATAATAATAATAATAATAATAATAATAATAATAATAATAATAATAATAA
>SNQN01000759.1:61516-124589 GCA_008642245.1 Bassia scoparia
TAATAATAATAATAATAATAATAATAATAATAATAATAATAATAATAATAGATAATATATTGCATAATACTGTGATACAAAACTCAAAATCAACCCAATAACATAAAATAAAATTCATTTCTAAGAACATAAAATACATATATCTTCATAATAAATTACAATATAGAAATATAAAATTTCTATAATAATTCAATTCTTCAACATCATGGCACCACCCTTTATTTTCCAGATCTTCAACTGCAAGTGAAAAGATGCAAAAAATGAACATCGACAACAAAAAACAAGCAAAAAAACATGAATAAAAAAACATAAGAAAAACATTAAAAAAATCCAAAAACAGCAAGTATGCAAAAAATCAGAAAAAACAAAAAATGAAAATCAGAAATTAAGAAAAAAAAATCAGAATCCAAAACTAACTTAAAAAATTCAGAAAAATCTAAAAGGGAAAAATTTTTGAAACCTTGATCTACAAGAAAATAAAAACAATAAAAAATCGAAAATTAATTTAAAAAATCAGAAAATCGAAAATCGAATTCAAATTTAAAAGGTTTGAAAAAACGAAAACAAATTTTAAAGAAAATCGAAAACCCAAAAAAAATCAGAAAATCGAAATAGAAAAAAAATTGAAAATTGAAATGAAAAATAAAAAGTTGAAAGCCAGAAATTGAAAAATAAAAAAAATACGAAAAAGTAAATCTGATAAAAATGAAAAACCTAGATCTAAAAGAAAATCACAAGAAAAACTAGTAAAAAAACCCAAAAGAAGTTGTAGATCTAAACTCGATTTTATTCTAAATTCGTAAAATTAAAAAACGATAAAGAAAAAAAATAGATGAAAATCTAAAAAACGAAAAGTGAAGGAAGAACATACCTAGAAAACGAAGAGGGGCGGGGACGGCGGCAGATTAGGAGGCCAGGGGCGGCGGCTGAGGAGGAGGAGGACCCAAAAAATGCGTGAGAGAGGGAGTTGAGTGAGGAGAGACCAGAGGCGTGAGAGAGGGATAATGAGGAGAGAGAGAGTGAGGGAAAACGTGAGTGAAGAGAGAGAAAGAGTAGAGTAGGAAAGAGTAAGGATATAAGGAGAATAAGAGGAGAGATAGTATTAAAAAGCAAAAAAAAAAAAAAAAGAAACCGATTGACCGACCATGTGGTCGATTTTGAATTTTTTTAAAAAATACATTTACCGATCGTCTACGGTCGGTAATGCCACGTAGGCGGTCGGCAATTTCCGTCTATTCCTAATAAACGGTCAGTGAATCTATAAAAACGGTCGGTAAATTGCGTCCTATAAAAAACGGTCGGTAATATAGCATTTTCCGACCATTTTCGTGACGGTCAGTAAAATCCGTCGTTAATAACGCGGATTCTTGTTGTGAAATTTTCGCTCATTTGCCAATGAAATCATTTGAATATCTCTCTATGTAAACTAGCTAGAGAAATTATTTGTTGTATCATACTGTAAGGCTTCACCCCCTTTAAGGGGGTGACCTCATCTTCAGTGTCATGGAATTGAGCCATGGAGTCCCCCCATATGAATACGTTGGGGTGTGTTGTCAATAGAGGAGATCTCCACCGTGCCTATATAGGTTAATCACGGACGCCCGAATTGTTGGTCCCATAGAATGGCGCCACAGTTATGTCCAGTAACCAAATCGTGGGTTCGGGGGCAGCGTATAGACCAAAACTTTGACCCAATCCGCCCGCCTAAGGCGGCCTCTATCTGTCTCATTGTAGTTCTCTGAATCAAAATAATTGAATACAAAGAGCCTATCGATTGACCTTAAAACGCGTGGTAACCTAATATTACTACAAAAGTGGATTTCTATTATACATGCATCGCTACCTAACCTAATAATCGTGACCACTTCAAATTCATCAAATTAATATGGTGCCTAAAATCAGGTCGTCTACAAAAGTATGGTGACACTCCTCTATCTGTGGCGAGTATAAGATAAACTCGATCGCTCTCCGCCTACAAATATTCAAAAAATGTGCATATGAATCAATTTTGTAGCCTACGTCACTAAAAAGACACCCTCCCATCTCACCAAGACTCAAGTGTTTGAAAAGGGCAAGTAATAGCAATCAACCTACGAAAGTCGACTCGAAATGCAACACATACTCTTCAATCTTGACAAGGTACTAATTCCAGAAGACACATATAAAAGCATGATTATCAAGAAGGTCTTTGTCAAGCTTGTAGTAGGGCTTAGGTCAAGGGTAGGATAATATTTGAGAATATGTGAGCTAGAAGTCTATTTTAGTGGAGCAAAATCCGATAAGTAACATAGCCCAAAGACGAGGCTAAAACAACTCCAATAAACTTCAAACWCAATACCGCCAAATCAACCAAACAATTGAAAAGCACCATCGTATCATCATCAAATTAGGATAGATTTACAACTTGCAAAGGCAAAAAATGCATAACTAAATAAAATAACGGTAACTATTTATTTATTTTGAATTTTTGATTTTTTTTTTTTTTTGCTAATTCGCCTTGCAAAAACAATTATTTAATAAAGATGATGATGATACAACAAACTATTGAAGCACACTCCACTACAAAAAAAAGCTTATTTAGCGACTGATTTTGGCGACTGCCAACAAAATTAGTCGCTAAAATTAGTGGTAGCGACTGTCGAAGAATACTAGTCTCCAACTTTGCCACTGCCAAGCATGTAGTCGCAAAGTAGTCGCTAGAATTCGAAAAATAGCAACTATTTTAAAGTTAGAGTCTGGCTTATGGATTTTAGCGATTGAATTTTTTTTAGTCGCTATTTGGTTTTGAATTAAAATAAATAAATAAAAGTATTGATTAATTCCCATTCCTCACATAGTCACATATGGTCACTCATCCATCTTATCCTCTCATAACTCTGATCCTCTTTTTTTCTCTCCTCATATCCTACTATTCCTTCACACTTATTCAATTAATTCTCACTGTATTTCAACTTATATTTTTCTTTAATCTCATTTCCAAATATACATGTGAAGTCTGTTGTTCTTTTCTCCACTCTCATTTCCAGATCGAAAGTACCATGTTTGGTAAATTCTCTTCCTTTAATTTTTTGAATTGGGGTTATAGTGTCTTAAAATATCTCTTTGTTTTTCTAGATCTAGTCTGATGGTTGCGGCTACTCAACGCTCCTACTCGTGTATTGTCGTYCTCACTCCTTTCTAGTTCGTCCCTTAAACTCTCGGTGCCGCTCACTACCAATGTCTCTCCAACGCACCACTCTCTCCCTCGCTTCTCTATCTCACTTTCGCGCTGCTCTCTATCGCATTCGACCAGGTATATAATTGATTTTTTTAGGTCTCCTTTTCATTTTCATATTTTCGTTTGGTTTTTCATATTATAATTGATTATCGTTTCCAGATCTCGTTTTAATATCGATTTGATTTTCTTTTTCCAAATCTCGTTTGAATTTAGATTTTAGTTTGTTTTTTCTAATTGATTTTCGTTTGATTTTAGATTTTTGTTTTTTTTCCTGTTTAATTTTGTTTAATTTTCGACTTTAATTTTGTTTTTCGTTTGTTGGATCTTGTTTGATTTTCGAATTTCCAGTTTAATTTCCTTTTATTTTCCAATTTTATTTGAGCTAGCTATAATGCTTACTGTGTGCTTGCTACATTCGATTTTCATTCAAGATTTCCCATTTTCTAGTTTTGTTTACAAGATCTCATTTATGTGTTTTAATTTTAGTTTATTGTTTATGGGTTGGATGAAAGTTGTTTGATCATGCTAATCTTCTTTTTGACTTGTGATTTTTGAAGTTTGTCCTCACCATATTGTATGTGTAGAATTATTTCGATGTTTGCTGAAGTTAGAAGTTCTAACTAGTGTATAAACATTGTTTATAGAAAAAATGCAAGGACTAGTCAAAGGACTTCTGTTAAATGGAATAGTGTAGGGGTATGGTAGCAAACTTTGACCAGAACATAATTCACAAGGTTTACGAACGGCAGAAACTCACTCATGTTGTTCCATCCCTACTATTGCTTAAATGTTTTGGATGCACATTGAAGTTTCAACTGTTATTGCATATACCTTTAATAACTTCACTTTGTATAATTTTATCACTGTGATAGCCATCAATGTTGCCGGTGTCATCCCGAAAAGCGAACAAATATTAAATATATACTCCGTATTTTTCAATACGAAGTATATATTATGAGTTCAACCACTCAAGTACTCAACCCCTTGTTCTTAAGCACAATTACACATAATAAGCTCATTTAATAGATATAGAGTACTTTATTAATCTTTGGTTTAAGTTTCCTTTGGTGGATACATTGACCACTGTCATTATTTGAAATCGGTTTGAAGTCAGGGACAATAAAAAATCTCAAGAATCACCCAATTCGGAGTTGTGTACTAAGAGTTATGATCGTTTGAAGTTAAACATTGCTACTGTCCAGTCTAATGTAATGTTCAGTCATAGCTTCTGTAATTTCAAATTTTTGCAGCCTTGAAATCTTTTTTAGCTCTTGGTTCCTTTTTTGAAGTTTTAGTGCATGAAAACTTATCGAATTTAAGCTCTAGAATCACTTAATTTAGAGTTGTGTGCTAGGAGTTATGCTTGTTACAAGTTTGAATTTGCTGCTTTTTAGCTACTTGTGTTATGGTATTGTTTAGGGGCTTTGTATTAGATGGTTATCGGATTATTTGCGTGGTTTACGGGGCTTTTTAGCTGCTGGTTTATTGTTGCAGTATGGAGCGTGTTAGGGTCATATTTGGGACTGGTTGGGGCTGTGTTTTGGACTGGTGATTTGTTGCGTAGCTTGCTCTAAGATATTGTAAGTTGTTTGGTGCTTATCAAAATAATAACTTTTTTTATGTTGTGTTTGCAGGTCAGAAACAAAGAGAAGCTTGCATACTATAAATAAAAGAGTTAGAAATGGACTTGTTGATGTGTATATGGTTATACTTTGTAAAATTTGACAATTTTGTAATTTAACTTTGAAAGAATGAATGATTTTTTTGAAGGAATGAATTTTTATATATTATTTGATTTCTTTTTAGTAATATTGATATTATTAAATGACAATAGAATCAAGTAGATCATATGAAATCAACAACAATTGTTGTTGATTTCATTTTTTTTTTATAAAAAATTCAATTGAATTTAGCGACCGACTGAGTAGTCGCTAACATCCTACTAGCGGTCGCTAAATTTAGTCTCCCCTTTGTAGTAGTCTCCATTTTTTAGCAACTACCAATTCAGTCGCCAATACACTTTTTCAGTCGCAAAATTTTAGCGACTATCAATTCAGTCACTAACACACATTAGTAGTTGCTAAAAAAGTTAGTCGCAAGGTAGTCACCAAGCAGTCGCAAAAATGGCGACTACTCAGAAGTCAGTCGCTTAAATTGGTTAGCGACTAGTCTTTTGGCGACCACTAGTTTTTTGGTCGCCTCAGTCGCTAAATCGTTTTAGCGACTGATTTAGCGGTCACTAACATCAATTTCGGTGGTTGCTAAAAATCGATTTTTGTTGTATTGCTCAATGATGAGGAAAACAATCCACCCATATCCAATAATGAGCCAAAACGATAACAAAAACAACATAACTCACCAACTAACCAAAATGTTCCCCCAAGCTAGACTTGGGTTATCAGATGAGGCCAAAACGGTTTGAAATGTAGTTAATCATGAAAGAAAAGGAAAGGCTCAAAGCAAGGGATCAAGTGGAAAATGGTATCCTCTAAAATCAATGTAGCACAGCTCATAGCAAATGAGGGCCGCCTTCTATCATGCGCATCATGCAATTTTAAAGCTAGCCAAACTAGTACCATGCTAAGAACAAGATCAGTGACACACCATGAACTAAATACACAAGAAGGAAATAATAAGATATCAATCAAGGCTCAAATCCTTACAAGTTAAAATCTTCGTTGTTCCAAATAATAGATGATAAGGCTCAGAAACTCAAGTTCAATAATATAAAGGAATCGAAAAAGAACCCAAGAGTTTACAGTGACCAGTCTCAATAATCACAAGTTTCAAAAAATTTAACCATAGGGCACATGGAAACATACTTAGTAAAAGAATCCCACGATAGCATTAAGGGAAGATGAAACACACTAACAACTAAGAAAGCAATACACTTTTTTGGTTACAAGTAAGCTCCCACTCCTAGTGAATGGTACAAACCATGCAACAATCCTAAGAAAGCAATAAAGTCTCTACACTAAGAAAGCAAATAAAGATAAGTATCCCTCCCCAAAGCGAAATGAAATATAGTGTCCTCATTGTTAAAATGCATGCAACTAGGAGAAAGGGAAAGAGGAAGCTACTCATGACGAGTCTCAAGGATAAGATCAGCAGTGGAAGCAGTGGGACCAGAAGCTTTAAACTGCTGATGTAAAGAAACAACTTCAGAACCAAGATCTGCTACTCTTCGTTCAAGTTTATCAAATTGAGCAATCACATCTTGAGAGAAGTTTGCAAAGCAATCCATGAAAAGCCGAAACTCTGGAGTTGTGACTAGTGCCAATGGAGGAGTATGAGGATTAAAAACTTTTGAGTGAGACATCGAAGAATATGGATGATCAGGGCCTAAAAGAGCACTTTGGTCTCGTGGCACATAAGCTTGGTGAGCAAAGAGGTCACTAGTACAAGTCGATAGAGCATCAACTTCAATGGTAGCGGAAGAAGAAGCGTTAGGAGAGAAAAACAAAGCACCATGACTACTCAAACGGGTTACAGGACAAGGAAGATGAGCATACAGAATTTTATCAGCATCCTTTCCTTCACCCCTAACAAACAATTCATAGCCCGCAGAAGGATGGTGCACCAACCATTTATAATGGTTCTCCAATTGCGGAATGTCAAGCAAGGCATAACCTGATAAAACTGTATAAGAGGACAAGGCAACACCAGCATGCCTAGCAAAAACAGTGATKAAACTACCCATGGTGATAAAGCATGTGTTATGATCTCCCTCCAAAAATAAAAGCAGCAATTAAGAATCGCCCAAAATCAAGTTGGCCCATTGTAGTTGGATCACCATTAATAAACCACCAAAGCATCCGAAAGTCATTAGTAGCAACTTGTCCCGTCTACCCTTTAGGGTAGAAAATGTGCAATAAATGTCGATGCAATTGACGAATGACAGGATTGACAAGAGCACAAGACACGGAGGAACCAACTACCCAATCAGTCCGACCTATACCCTCCTTCCAAAAGTGTTTCGTTACGAATCCCTTATCACCCACTGCCTCACAAAAAGACCTAAATGAATCAGGACCAATAGTTCCTTCAAGAGGGAAGTCAAATAGCTTTTTAACCTGTCGTAGACTCATCTRTTTCTTCACACCACTAAGAAAGAAAGAAATATCCCCCTTCTTCGAAATCTCTAAAGAGGAGAGAAACTCTCGAACCAAGTCCGGATAGATAAATTCCCTCAAATGAAGAATCTTTGTAAACCCATGCTTTTATGCAATGCGTTGCAAGCAATCATCAACCCCTAGTTTCTTAGCAGCATCAGATGAATAGCAGAGGGTTTTCTTAAAGCGACGACTTTTAAGTTTAGTGTAGAGGGTTTCTTGAGGTTGAATTAGCCATGGGAATGTGGGTTGTGAAGATAGCAAAGGACTAGGCTCAGGTGTAGGTGTACGAAGTGGTGGATGAGGGGTTCTTTTCTTTGTGGTAGGCTTTGTGGTGCTCAATGAATTAGACTATGCTTTATATTTTGAAAGGTCTCTTTTGGTAGGTTTCGTGATGCTAAACTAAAGTCTCACACCCAAAAAGTCTCTTGATTCACAAACCACTGATCACCAAAAAGAAGAACAATACAAATCAATTCACACGCAATGAACCACACTTAAACACACCAAGCACAAAAGTGAATTCATTTCTTCCCGCCAAGTTCAAAACACAATCTCAAATCATCACACAAGACATCACACTTTAATCTCCACGTTGAGGAAAAAAAATGAATAAGTCCGAAAATGTCCAAGAATTGTCCAAAAATTCCTCAAATAATCACCAACTACTTAAAGAATCAATCTCTATTTATGCATTCATCAATGAAAAATCAAAACCCCAAATCAATTTCCAAAGTTAGGCGCAATTTTTAATTATCACAAGGGCTACAAGGAGAGGCGGTGGGCAACAGGTGGCTCGCCGGAGCAGCGCTGGACTGATCAGTGTAGGCTAGGCGGTGGCGGGCCAGACTGAACGAGGATGGCAGTAGGTCAGAGTAGAGGAGAGAGAGATCGAAACAAGTGGTTGCTTCGGGTGGCTGTTGTGCGATGCAGGTGGGTAAGGGCCTGACTGATCGGCGCACAAGTAGTGACGCCGGAGGGTTGTTTGTCGGAGCAGAGAGAGCAGCCTTCGGGACTACTATTGGTGCTGCTGCTTTCGTCGTTGTTGCTGCTCTACTTTGCACGATCAATCTGCYTGCTTTTTTTTCATTTTCTCTCTTTTTTTAGAAGCTGTAAAAACCGGCCCAGCGGACAATGGCTTTCCAGCGCCTAAAATGGATTAGATAGATCAAACTGAGTACAATCCCATTGGGCGATGGATTTCCTCCGGCCAAAACATAATCAAGCGATTAAAGTGACTCCTAATCCATTGGGCGATGGATTTCCAGAGGTTGATTAACAAAAACATCACTTATACATCAAATACACTATACAAATCATGTTAGCTCATTAGAAACTATAAAATTAAACTAAACTTAAAAAAATTGTCACATAATAAAAACGACAGTAATACTATTCAAAATAAAATTAAACTACTCCTCAAAATGTTGAATCCAAGTGAATTCAAATTGAAAATGTTTTTTTTCAAAGAAAATAAAATAAAAGCGAAATAATTAAATTAAAATTAGAAAAACTTAGGTTGCCTCCCAAGAAGCGCTAGTTTAAGGTTATCTAGCTTGACCACCTTTTTTGTTCAATTTGAATGAGGGTCGGAAATGGTGAAAACCGCTTTCCTTCAATAGGATCACCTTCTCGATAATGCTTGAGACATTGACCATTTACCTTAAAACAGCTAGTAGCTTCACTCCAAACTTCGATTGAGCCATATGGAAAAACCTTCATGATTCTAAATAGACCAGACCATCTAGAACGAAGTTTTCCAAGAAATAACTTCAATCGAGAGTTCAATAGCAAAACTAACTCCCACTGATGAAATCACGTCTCATAATGTGCTTATCGTGCCATCTTTTTGTTATTTTCTTGTAGAACTTGGAGTTTACATAAGCTTCAAGACGAAGTTCATCCAACTCATTTAGCTGTAACAATCTCTTCTCACCCGCCGCTTACAAATCAAAATTTATGGTCTTGATTGCCCAATGCGCACGATGCTCTAATTCAACAGGAAGATGGCACGGTTTTCCATAGATAAGCCTATACGGAGTTGTGCCAATGGGCGTTTTATATGCAGTTYTATATGCCCAAAGTGCATCATCAAGTTTCACGGACCAATCCTTCCTTGATCTTGCAATTGTCTTCTTTAAGATTGTTTTGATCTCTCGATTAGAAATTTCTACTTGCCCACTAGTTTGTGGGTGATAAGAGAGTCCAACTCGATGATTTACTCCATACTTCTTCAACATGGGCTCAAATTTCATCTCAATGAAATGCGTTCCTCCGTCACTAATCAAAACTTGTGGCACTCTAAGTCAAGGAAATATTATCTTCTTAAAGAACTTTTGAACCACACGAGCATCATTAGTTGGAGTGGCTATAGCTTTGACCCACTTCGAGACATAATCAACAACAACTAAAATGTACCTATTCCCATGAGAAGAAGGGAAAGGTCCCATAAAATCAACTCCCCACACATCAAATAAATCAACCTCAAAAATGTTGTTTAGAGGCATTTCATTCCTCCTTGAGATGTTTATTGTCCTTTGACAACGACCACAAGACTGAACATAGGCATGAACATCCTTGAATAGAGTGGGTTAATAGAAACCACATTGAAGAATTTTCGCAGCAATCTTATTGATTTGATGGTGACCCCCATAAGGTGAATAATGACAATGAGAAACAATAAAGCTCACCTCACTCTCGGGAATGCATCTTCTAATGATTCCATCCGCACATCCTTTATRGAGAAAAGGATCATCCCAAAAGTATCTCTTCACCTCCTTAAAGAATTTCTTCCTTTGTTGTGATGAATAGCCATGAGGGAGAGTACCACTAGCCAAATAGTTGGTTGTATCAGCATCCAAGGGGACTCATTAACAAGAATCGCAAACAAATGTTCATCGGGAAATGAATCATCTATAGGTAGACCCTCTTCAACTCCATCATCAAGGACAAGTTGAGAAAGGTGATCAGCAATAACGTTTTCCGCACCCTTTTTGTCCTTAATCTCCAAATCGAACTCTTGCAGCAATAGAATCCAACGAATCAAATGCGGCTTAGCATCTTTCTTGCTCATCAAATACTTCAACACTGCATGATCAGTGTGAACAATCACCTTCGACCCAACAAGATAAGATCGAAACTTCTCCATAGCATACACCACGACCAATAAATCTTTTTCAATTGTGGCATAGTTTATCTGGGTATCATCAAGAGTCTTGCTTGTGTAATAGATGGCATAGAGCTTGCCATCCTTCATTTGACCCAACACAGTACAACATGTAACACCCCATTAATTCTCCCGTTTTCTTCTGAAATATTTAATTGAATGTACGAAGAACTTCTCCATAGCATACACCACATCCAAAAACGTTTCAGCTTATTCAGAATATTGCAGAGGAAAATGACTAAATCAAATAGTAAAACTTTTAGGAAAACTATCAAAGAATTTAAAACCGTACAACTTGGAACCAGCTTTGGCCCTTTATTCAAAATCGAGGATAAATATTTTGGCAAACTAACGAAACTCAAAAACCATTTTATCCAGTTATAAATTACTAAAATTTTCAGACGAAACATTAAACAATAGTCCAAGAATATAACACTCGAACTCTCCCATGATCCCAACGGTGCAAATACACATGTATAGCGATCAACAACGTGCACAATCCTGTAAAAAGTCTTCTCCCGATAATTTCCAAATGAAATAAGGAACATCACAGGTTTACCAAAAGAAGGAAAATGTGGACGACACACAATACACAAAAACACACACAATCAATAAATCTGAGTACATACAACTTACGAAACAAGAAAACAAACGGACAACATCTCCCCTAAAAACTGGACATACCAAGTTACGACACCTGCTTAGAAACAAAAGAAAAACCTAACGGTGGTGTTCACAACCACTTAACAACATTTTATACAACCCAAAGATCCAAAATTACTCAACCCCAATCACATATCATATACAATTGCTCCAAAACATCTCTATCCCAACATCATCAATCGCTCCTGTTAAACAGATTAGTACCGGCAACAATAGTTTACTCGACTCCAATACATGATTCAATATAGTTATTACTTTTGTTATCATTTGAGCAACAGACAAGGTTGTCCTCAACCCATGTTCACAATTTAGGAACATCAACCAGACACCAAATGTCATCAGACACAAGGTGTCTCCCCGTCGAAAAGCATCAAAGAATTCAATAAACCAAATGGCGAACGGGCGCGACTCCGTGACCATAGCTAGATGAGATCTCAACTAACCCCAATTTGAATAAAATCCTTTTGGATAAAATCCTTTATAAAAATAATAGAAAAGAGACGCGTTGATCAGACGGCTCTAGGAAGGAAGCGAATAAAATCGCAACCCCAACCCCTGATTGTCAATACTCCAGACGTGCACAAATCCAGAGTTTTATTGCTCATTCATATTATTATTTACCTGTTAATTATTTATCAACTTTCAAAAAAGACCACAAATCACGTATATCAATTCTTTTTAACATAAACGATTCCTTTAGTTAACAAACCTGTTGGACAAGCCAATTAACCTCGTCATTGAGACTTGCATACTTCCCTTTACTCAATTCATATGTCATGTAATGAACGAGTAATAACATCACCTCATAGAGTAAGTTACACTTGACTCCACTTAATTTATCCATATAATAAAAAATACCTCATGGAGCAAGGTATACTTGACTCCACTTAATTCATCAATAGACCAAATCAGTTAATTAAAGAGCAAATGACTAATTA
This sequence comes from Bassia scoparia, assembly GCA_008642245.1. Classification (NCBI taxonomy): domain Eukaryota; kingdom Viridiplantae; phylum Streptophyta; class Magnoliopsida; order Caryophyllales; family Amaranthaceae; genus Bassia; species Bassia scoparia. Next base: position 73,613 of record SNQN01000759.1, read on the forward strand.
TCAACCTCCATAACAAACCTCATGAATAAACCAATTTCCACAATATTCCTCAATTTCCACAAATATTTCCCAAGTCGCCAATAAATAATTTATTAGTGATTAATAAACAATTTCACGGAAGTTCCTATTCATGACACTACGTTTCCAACATCCTCAAGCATGCACAACAATCAAGGATTCCGCAAGTAGTATGTACCTTGAAAAAACTGAACGAAAAGCCACTTTAATGCTCAGAAATCAACTTCTATGAAGTCTCCTCCTAATCATGTTACAAAATTCGATTCAATACACAAGACACTTAATTTATAGCAATACTAAGTAGTTTCATATGCCTCAAAAAGTCACTAAAATCATGTCCTTATTTCTCACAAAAATCCCCATTTAAAAGTATGAACATTATACTATAGTCCTAGCTTGAAAATCATGAAAATATAGCTTTTCAATAAGAAATTTGGCACTTTTAATTCATTAAATAATTCTGATAATTTTTCCTTTAACAAAAAGCCCTTAACAACTCCAAAACATATGCGTACAAGTGGTACAATTTATTAAACCATCCAGTTGTGTTTCTAAAACCTTAAAAGCCATATTTTTCAATGGTTAAAAATCACTTTGAATAGGTATAATAAATCTGAAAATATCATAATTAACATAAATTGTCGTGCCAAATATTTTTCATTAATTTTAAGAGCAAAACATATTATTATAATCGAAAATTGTCAATCTGATGTAATAATTTATTAAAATACTAAAACACCACGAAAATTTATGAAAATTTTACAAAACGTCTCATACTGTATATAGAATATTCACACAAATTTCGTAAATTTTTGATGAATATAAAAATCATGAAAAATCAGAAACCTAATCTGCAACCCGAAAACTGTCCATTCGAAAATGAATTTTTTAAAAATAATAAACGTGCTTGGAAAATTCTGAAAATTTTACACAAGGTGTATAATATTATGGTGATCACTTGGTTAAACTTTCGCAGGTTAATGAAGAGTATAAAAATAGCTAAAAATCAAATACAAAACTGAAAACCCTTATTTTAAAACCCTAATTTTATAATTCAACAAATCTGAAATTCTCAATTGAAATTATCATCATAAAACTCATAATCATTGCAATTCATAGTATATTATACTCAAAAGCTTTAGCATAAAAAATTTGATCATAAAAACTTTAAGATTAAAACATGAATTAGCAAGAGGAAAAAGGAAAAACAAACAAGAAGGGGAAAGAGGAGAGAGGACCGATGGTGTGGTGCTGGCGTGCGGCAGCAGCGACAGCAGTCACGAGCAACCACAACAACAGCGAGCAACCAAGGACAACAATACGCTCTTCTTCTCTCTCTCTCTCTCTCTCTCGTTTCTTTTTTTTTGTGTGTGAAGAAAGTGGCGTATGAAAGGAAATAGGATATAAACCCTTTTAACTGATTTACGTATTAGCTAGGTTATTTTTTTTTTTAAACAAGCTAGGTTAAATTTTAATTACTTTATTTATTTTGTTTTTGGATAAAGAAGAAAAGATAAATTTCTATCATAAAATATAGTTTACACGAAAATAATAAAATTCAACTAAAATATACATCTTTTCTATCACAAAATATAATTTAAACGAAAATAATGGCATTTAAATAAAAATATATATCTTTTTATAAGATAATTCGTAATATATTTATAAGAAAATATCTTTATAAATATTTGAAAATTACGGGGGATTACACAACACCTATAGCATAGTCACTTGCATCACACATAATCTCAAATGGTAGATTCCAATTTGGTGGTTGTATGATGGGTGCAGATATAAGAGCCTGTTTTAACCTGTTAAAAGCCTAATGACAAGCATCACTGAAGACAAAGAGAACATCTTTGCCTAAAACCTCAGTTAGAGGTCGAGCAATTTTATAAGAGAAATCCTTGATAAAGTGACGATAAAATCCCGCATGACCAAGGAACGAAACTCCTCACTGCCTTCACAGAAGTGGGAAGTGGCAAGCGCTCAATGACATCTACCTTAGCTTGAAAGGCGTGTCGCACACCTAACAAAAATAACCTAACTATTTCTTTTAACTATGTAGTAGGGCAAGTAAGGGTCGAATCCCAAGAGACTAAGTGGTTAAAAGTGTGTGGTTATATTAACTTCAATAAGAGCCAAACAGCAAGCTAAGTAATCAAAATAAGAGGATAATGAAGTAAACAAAGCCACTAAAGCAATTAGAAACTAATAAGGAATATCAAGATTTAAAAGCAATTCTAGATTTAAGAATCTCCACTATCATGAATTAATTCGACAAGCAATTCCCTTTTCCCTTAATCAATTAATCAACAATTCATAGGATGGAAATGCCCTAAAAATATTAGTGATTTCTTTCGATCAATCAATAGCTTCTTTAACAAAGAAATCTTACCTATTTTCATGGATTGAAGCAATTTAAGGACCTTAAGCATAGCATCCTAAAATCCTAACAAATTTCATCATCTACTTTCGTGATGATTTCCTTTATCTCAATTTAGAGTTCAAAAACCAATTAAGAGTCAACTTTAATTGCAAACCTAATCACATTCATCCAATATTATTTCTAATCAAAGAATGATAATAAAACCAACTCTAAATTGAATGAATTGTTCATTAATCAAGGTTGGGAATTGGGAATTTAATTGCACATCAATCCATATTAGGGTTCATCTTAACCCTAAAATTTGGGGAAATTACTCTCACATAATCAAATAAGCTAAATCAATAATAAGAGAAGACATAATCGATAATAATAATAATGATAAATACAAGAAATAGAGATAGAGAAATAATACTTGAATTGATAATGGAGTTTGCTTGAATTGTTAAAGTGATAACAATGAAAAACCAAGAGGAAAAACCAACTTGAAAGAGAGAAGAAAAATGGAACCTTTTGCTGTCTTCTAAGTGTCTATCACCCTTCCAAAATACACTTCCTTTCCTATTTATATTTCTCTCTAAATTGGAGTAGAAAATAATATTTTTGGGAGTACAAAATAAGAAATATCAAGAGACATATTGCACAGCTTATCCACGACCATAGGGCGCTGGGAACCCATAGGGCAAAACAGAATGGCAGCAACAAAAGTCGCAAAAACCCATAGGGCGCTGGTTTTGGCTCCTAGACCAATGGGTTGACTTTGAGAGGCTTTATCTTGAGTTTTATGAAACTAAATGAGGCGTGCAACTTACCATTGCAAATCTCTTGGAATATATATTCCAATGCAACTTAAATCTCTGAAATACGATAAGTATATTTTGATATATGACCGAAATAGTGAGCATTGGTCAAATTGAACTTCCGCAAACTATGGCGTGTATTCAATTTTAACTCAAATTCACCTCAATAAGCTATGCCACAACTCTCATGGACGCTAAAATCACTTCATATGAAGCTAAATTCGATGTGCAATGCCCATGAATATCAAATCTCCTTCAACTATTATCCAATTCATACGGTCTTATTTCGAAAGCTTCCAAACAGCTATAAAACTACCTGAAAAATTAAGAAAAACCACAAATGAAGCGTAATAGAGAAAAAAAGGATAATTCATGCAAATAATTTTTGGAATGTAACTAAATGAACTAAAATGCTCTAAAAATAAACCTAAATATGCCTAAAAACTATATAGAATTGTGTTTCATCACCTACCCTTACAGCTGGGCTTTACATGGCATGGAAGGGGTCCCATGGATGGTGCCTACATACCCTTAAACGTGGAGTCACAAAAGGGTATAACCTTTAAGAAGTACTAATGAAATCAGTGTGCTTTAGTCCCACATTGAGGAAAATAGTACTTATCTTAGTCTCACATTGGAAGAATAAGCAAATACTACCTATCCTAAACCCTATAAAAGGGGAATTGGTACACACCAATCAGGTATCTAATTCTCAACCCACTAAGTACTTGTCTAGCTTTGACTTACTTGACCTTGAGTTTTGGAGAGTCTCTTGCTGACTTAAGCATCGGAGGGGGTTTTCCGGGGTCAACCCCTCGGGCCAGTAATCTTTGTTTGTTTTACAAGCCCGCGAGACAGAGACAAGTGCCCATTTCAAGGGCTTAAACGCGGCCACGTTACGTTCCAACTGTCGTCCCCAATTTAAGATTACCTTCATTTCGTTCGTTGTTTCTTAATAGTTCCTTGAGCAGGAACACCTACCATCAATAATGTCTAAAAATATTAACATGTTGAAATGCTAATTTGAAATTGAAGTTATCTCACAAATAAATTTCTTTATTAGAGTTTTTTTATACATAAGTAATTAATAATATGTTTAGTATGTCAAATATAGAGAGAATTATATTCTCAATAAATTCATATTCATATGTATTATATATATATATATATATATATATATATATATATATATATATAGAGAGAGAGAGAGAGAGAGAGAGAGAGAGATTTAGGATCAAATGAGAAGTGTGAGAAGCAATCTTGATGGTTGGATTTTGAATGGAAGGTCAAGATTTATTTCACCAAAAAAGTAAATGTACATAATTTTATACATGAATGTGCATATTTTTATACATAAATGTGCATATTCATAAAAAAATGCACATTCATGGAAAATTCGTGCACATTTACTATAAAACTTATGCACATCCTAGCCGTCCATCTTAAAAATCAAGGGCCAAGATTGCTTCTCACCCTTCTCATTTTAAGGGTTCTTCTCATTGGATCCCAACCCTATATMTATATATATATATATATATATATATATATAGGTTCATATGAGAACCATGAGAACTTCAATCTCAACCATTAAAACCTACCCAAAATCATCACAACCATTCATCTATTTATTTGTTTTTAAAAAGAACAAAGTCTGATTTTTTATTTCTTCCTCATTCATTTCTCTCTTCTCTCACCTCTTTCTCTCTCCTCCCTCACCCCTTTCTCTCTCTTCCCTCACCCCTTTCTCTCTCTTCCCTCACTCCTTTCTCTCTCTTCCCTCACCACTATTGCAACTACGCCACAAGTCATCACCACCGCAGCAAGTCGCCACCGCCGCAAGTCACCACCACCACTACAGCAAGTCACCACCACCACCGACTCTTTCTCCTCCACCACTGATTCTCTCTCCTCCTAAACCCCTCTCTCCACTATCGCACCACGGCACCGCCGTCGAATCACATCACTCCGACGCAAGAAACACTGCACCACACCCCGATGTATACCCTTCCCACCAAATTGAAGTGGTGGTCCTTCTTACCACCATGAAAATTCCCCAATTTAAACCATAACACCCTCAATCGAAGGGGTTTGCTAGGTTCGAATGGTGGCGAGGTTCGGTTGATGGTTCGCTGGGATCCTTCGAGGGGTTCGAATGGTGGTTTGCATATAATTGATGAGATTGTATTTGTTTGTGCGTGTGCTGCGATGGCACAATGTTCGAGGTGTRGGGGTGAGGATGTGCGTGATGATGRTGGTTGCGCGTGAAGGTAAGGGTGGTGGTGGTGGAMTGGGTAAGGGTTAGGGTGGTGGTTAAGGTGTGGGTAAGGGTGAGGGTGGTGGTGCGGTGGAGAAAGGTAAGGGTAAGGATGCGGGTGGGTTGGGCTGGCTGAGTCAATTTGGGCTTTGGGCTGGGCTCAGTGCGGCGGTGGTGGTGGTGGTGACCTGGTGCAATAGTGGTGGTTGTGGCTTGCTTCAATGGAGGGGTAAGGCTAGGCTCAAGGAGGAGAGAGAAAGTTCTAATAAAGTGTAGAACATGAAGTAGAAATTTGCATAGCACGAATACTAAATTTGTAGAACATAAAGGTTAAAATTGCAAAACATGAAAGTAAAAAATTTATAGAACGTGAAAATTAAAAATTGCTGAACATAAAGGTTAAAAGTGTAGAACATGAAAGTAAAAAATTGTAGAACATGAAGGCTAAAAATGTAGAACATGAACGCTAAATTCGTAGAACATGTAGTTTAAAACTGTAGAACATAGAGTTCTCATCTAAGAAGGGTTCTCATGGGATCCTTATCCTTATCCTTATCCTTACCATATAAAAATTGGGAAGAGTTTTACTATTCATTAATGAATACTGAGTGAGTTGAACAGTTTTTTTGCATCATCAATTGCATACTTTTACATCATCAAGTGCATCCAACGCTCAAGCTTCCTTTTCACTCCTACTCTTCATCTCAACCCTCCATTTCAAATTCATTGCCCAACAGCTCAAACCTTCAGTCTTCCCTTCTCTTTCCTCCTCCCACACATCCTTTCACTTGCTACCCTTCCCTCTTCCCCTCAACCAACCTTGGTTCTTACCTTGATATCATGTGGTAAGTTTGAAAGGGAAAAAGTTTCGTCAGCGCCCACTCCTCGTCAACCTAATCCAATTTTCCCTCATTACCTTCGTCAAATAATCAAGGTATGCACTCATTTTGTTATTTCTAATTTCTAAACTTGAAATAGTTTGGTCAAGTCTTATTTTTGAATTAGGGTTCGAATTTAGAAGTGTTTACTATTGAATTAGGGTTTGAATTTTAGTAGATCTAGGGTTTTGATTTAGGGTTCTTCTGTTTATTGCGTTGAATTCGGGTTAAATTTTTTTGGAAATATTGATGTTTTTGATTTATGCAGTGAAGAAGAGGCAAGGATGAAGATTTATTCTATTTCAACACGACATTACCTTGTTGAATTGTGGGTAATCATTGAGAAGGTACGTTTTAATTATTTCAATTTGAATTGTGAATTTGCTTCTATTTCATTTATGTTTTGATGATTTTTCTACTGGTATTATTTATCAATCAATTTTGGTTGASTTTTGCAAGTTGTATGAATGTTTCATGGTGATTCTAAACCTAACTTCTTTTTGTAATTATTTTTCTTGAGGGAAATGAAAGGGAGAAATCGAAATGCCTTTCCTTCGATTTTGGCTATTTCATTTCGAGATGGAGCTCCCTTGGTCGCCACCCTTCTCCGTCTTCACCCCTTCAGCGTACTTCCTCTTCCTTCTGCTCACCTATCCTCCTCCTACCACCATTCTTCCTCATGCTACCCTTCACCCTTTTTGGGTTCAATTTCTAAGGGTGGAGTTTCGTGCTTTTGGGTGGGTTCTCATCTGTGGTTGGTTGAACTACGGTGGGTTAATCGGTCTTGGTTCGTCCATTTATATACTCGATTTTATTTTTCAAGTTTTTTTATCGATTTTGTTTTTTAGATTTTTTTATTTGTTGAATTGATTGTTTTTTAGTTGGGTTTTCTATAATTGATTTATGCTTGATTTTACTTAAAACTAGGGTTTGAATTTTGTTTCATGAAGTGGAAAACACTCGACACCCTTCTATTAATTTTTGCATTATTATTGTTTCAAAAATCTAGTCTTTCTTATTTTTTTGTTTCTGTTTTTCTCAAGATTTTCAAACCGTTTTGAATTGAAAATGTGTACATATTGACTTGAATTGTTGGCTACCTTATTTAATTGTTGGTTTGTTGAAAATTTCGGCTTATTATAGGCTTTTCACCATTGGAGAAGCATCAGTCAAGAAGGAATTCAAGTCGAAGACAGTTGCAGAAGCACGATATTCAGGTGAAAAGAAATAATACTTACTTTCAATGCTCTAATAAAACCTTTATTTGTTTTATGTGGAAATTTGCAGAAGAGGTAAAATGAATAGAATGCTTTTTGTTGCTAGGTTTATTTTATGTGGAAATTGAAGTTTGATTTTGTGATTTATGATTATGTGCTTGCAAATCTTAGATTATGTTGGTTTTAGCGGATAAAATTTGTTATCAATGCATACTTTTAAGTTGTAAAATTTGGCACATGGCTACTTTAAACTTGGGAATATTTTATTAAACCATATTCAAAGAATTGTTTAGATCTGTTTATAGAGTCTGTCGCCCTACAAGTTCATAAGAATTTAACCCATGTGTTCTATTGAGTGATGCGGAGTTTCTGAAGGAATTTAGTCAGGGTTAAACTTGCCTGTTAAAGATTAAATGCTTCAATCTGCTAGAAAATGTAATAAAGAAGGATAATTAGAAAGTAGCTATGCAAACAATTTACAGTAGTTTATATGTGCTGATATAACCTTTGATGAACAGGAGGAGCTTCATCTTGCTTTATTTCAGACGAATAACACGAAAAGTCGCTTTCTTGACCGAGTAAGTGTGCTTTTTCTTGGTATATACTGTCAGAGTCAAATTTGATTGTGCTCTTATTAATTATATGCCTTTCATGTGAGTTGATTGTTAGATTATTATCAGAATGATATGGAGTGTAAGAAAGAATATTMTATGCAGTGCCTGTTAGATTATCACATTCCTTCAGTGGACTAATTCGTTTCGGATTTATCGAAGTTTAATGTAGCTTTTTAAGATCTTATGAAAACCATCATGTTAATAAGGATAAGCTTTGGTAAATGGTATCGATTTTGAGTTTTTTGATTGGGAATCGGTTTGTGCGTTTGTGTTTATTGCAGTTTAGGATAACCAATTTATTACGAGATTTTGGGGGTGCCTAAAAATGAAGAATGCTTCTGCTGATGATTTGAAGAAGGCGTGGAAAAAAGCTGCTGATAATTGACAAGAAGACGACTCTATTTCAATTTGTTCTACCTAATTGTACTTCCAACTTGAGGAAGAAGGTGAGTTTAATTCGATTTGTATTTTGCTTAAATTGTTGAATTTGACTTCGATTTAGAGTTTGCTTCCATTGTTGAATTTTAACATCTTGCAACTATTTTTCACTAGGATAATTTTCTGCTTGATTTTTGTTTGAATTTGCTTAATTTTGGTTAGTTTTTGCTTGATTTTCATTTTCCTATGTTTTTTTCTTGCTTTTTTGGTCGATTTTGAATTAAAATTTACAGAACCCTAATTGGCTTTTGTTGGGAGAGAGAGCTTCACAAATAAAAAGCGATGTTGTGAGTGTTAGAAGTTAGAATAGCAAAACTAATACATCACGTGAAAAAACAATTGGGAAACTCTAAATTTAACCATGGAAATTGTGTACTGTTTCTATTGAAAAGTGCTTCAGAATTTTGTCAGTATGTTCTTATTTTTGTGTTTATTTCTTGGGGTTATTTTGTTTCAAATACTTCTATACTAATTTTTATTTTAGTTTTCGTTTTGGGGTTTGTTTATGTGCAAATATCAATTTAGTTGACTTATTTTGCTAAAATTCATTGCAGGTTTACTTTGAATTTTGTCAAATTGCAGAACAATCAAAATTTTAGAAGGGGGTTTGTTTATGTACGAATACACGCTCACCATTGGAGCTCTCATCATCAAGTTTAGTCATATCTTATTTTAATGTTTTCTTATTTGTAAGCCTCTCATCATCAAGGGTAGTCGTTTCTAGTGTTATTGCTGTAATTTCATTACTTGAGTTGCGAGTATAATTCTTATATGAGACAAATTAATTTGTCAGTGCTTCAACTCCGCTATTCGAATTGTATATTCGCCAATTGAAATTCCAGATGATTGTGCAAGTGTAATCAATTTAGTTATTTTAAGTTTGACCCACCTCCTAAAATGCTTGCCAAAATTGCAAAAAAATTCTTTAATTTGATTTTTTGCTTAAATTTCAGCAATTTATAACTAATTCATTGATTTAATCTTATATTGAATTGGATTGATTTTCTGCATTGGAGAAAGAAAGCTGCTTTTCTTTTTAAAACTTTTTGGCTTTTTAATTTTGTGCAATTTGATGTGATACCCATTTTGGGGTTATGGTTGTTGTAATTCGATTTTTCGGTTGAATTTCACCAATTTATTGATAGTTCCTTGATTTAATATGGTATTTCCATCCATGTGCAGGAAGGTTCTAATACATTACCAGCACTAGGGATTGGTGCAACAGTTGTTGGATTGGTGTTGTTGGCTTTTACAGAGGTTAAGCTTATTTAATTACTTTAGGATTAGAGATACTCTATCATAAGTAGGTTTTTGTCACGTGATCCTGATTTAATTCCTTTGGTCGAATTAATTCTTCAGTCAACGATTCTTTCATTATTGTGCACTATAGTAAGCCAAGTGAGTTCTATGGGTATCATGTTATGCATTTAATCTATTCAATAAGCTCTATCTATTGAATGTTTATTAACTCATCTAGCATATGGATCGGAATTTTGGAGCTTGAAACTGCCCTGAAATATGAGGCTCATTTCATCCCAGTTACTCGAGTCTTGTTATATCTTCTTTTCTTTTTTAAACTAGGGCCGCTGTGGGCCGTGTGGCTGTAACTTGCTAGGATCTGGTAGCTGTAGAAGTATCGGTAGTGTGTTGTGCTGCTGGGTATTGGTGTATGGTTTTTAGTGGGCATGAGAGTTTTTGCCCTTTTACTGCCAGGTTGCATCTATATATAAAGAGGTGGATTGGGTATTCATTAGTATTTTCAAGATTCTATGTTACATTTGTTTCTCAAATATAGATTAGCTTTCATTAAGTCGTTCAAGTGTTTGCTGTGGTGGCAAGATTGTTAGGGATTTGCAGAATCACGGGTTAGGTGACTTGTGATTTTTCTTAGGGCGAGTGATTCATGGCCGGTCTTTGGGGTAGCATGGCTGGTAAACCAATTGGCCATTAGGACTTGGTTGCAATTTGCAAGGAAATTGTTGTTAGCAAAATCTCCTTGAAAAAACGGATTTGTTCGTGGTTGAACCAATTATTGTAGATTGGATATCCATGTCTTAGATCTTTTTTTCTTTTCCTTTTTTTTTTTTTTTTGCGAACTCTATGTCTCAGATCTAATGAATGAAGGAGCTTCTGAATTGGGAGTCAAAAATATTAAAAGTGGATTATAATTACAAAGGTTGAGGGACTGATAGTTTTTGAGTGGCTTCTTTCATTGAGTCTAAAAGTCCTGCATTTTTTTAATAGTATGTAAGGGTGTAAGACTACTCTTCTTCTATAATTGTGGTTTTGTTTGCTTAACTTTTTCTGTACATTTTTTTCCCAACAAGGGTGGAAACTTGTTTAATACGAAGTAATAAATTTTCATGGTAAGCAGCCTTTATTTTTTTATGCTCATAATTGGTGAGCTGTTTTTTAAACAATAAGATTGGAGGGGCCTTTTCATGTATAGCTATAATCTATAGTTGGTAGTTGAGCCCTCCCTTGAATTAGTTCACGAGTGTTCTTTCAGCTCAAGGGTATTTTTGTTTTCTTGATTGCCCTCTATTCTTMATTTTCTTGGTTGTAAGATTGGTGATGTTGTCCCAAGCCTTTCTTTTGTTATTGGGCAGTCACCCTTTCCTCCTCTTTTTTCTGGGGAAATTGTGCACAAATTTTATACCATAATTTTAGTAAGGCCTTTTATGATAGATAAGTCAATTAACATGTCATATTGTCATTGATTCCACCCACTTACAGCCTTTAAAACTAACTAATTTACTTTTACTTTTACTTTATGCAGGTTAATGCCAGATTCAGCACTTGCGACAACCAAGGAAAAGAGGATAATTGGAAGGCAGTGGTTTGAAAGTGAACGAGCAGTTGCGGCAGCGGTACCCATTTCTTGTCTGTCTATTTATTCCTTTTCCATTTCTCCTCTGGCTACAAACTATGATTTCGTCTTCTAATCATAAGTATATTAAATTCTTTATGAGCCATATTTTTAACCCTAAGCATATAAATTTATTGACTTATAAAGCGTGACAAATTTTGAAGCTTGATAAAGCAACAGCTTTTGACCCTCCATTGATGTGCATTTCTTTTTTGAAAAATTCTCCTCGGTTCTTTTTAATGCAAGCGGCAATAATGTTATTTACATATGTAGTTCCTTTTTTTTGGAATCAATTTGCCTCCTATACTTTTTTAATATTACAACACTTAAAGATGAAAACCAGGCTTGTATTATTGTTTAATGAGGTAGTTAGCTAAGTAGAAAGTTTGTATACAAGTAAGAATTTCGAAGGATAATTGTTATTTTTTGAGCTTTGGGATGCGTGGTAATTGCATTGGTTGCTTAGTATAGAATTATAGATAAGAGAGCTTTGCTTTTTCAACTCTAAGGAAGTCTAAAAGTTGTCGTCTTATCTCTGCATTAGGCTTGATATATATAACATGAATCGGGGTAGCTTTTCTTGAAACTTATGGATTGTTTCATAGTACAAAATGGTTTGGAGTACTTACTGATTGTGAAGGGTGGTAATAGGACTAACAAACAAAGATGCAAGAGGGTGAATTCTATGCTGTTGAATCATTTTGATCAACAACTATTGTTTTTAATTTTTAAATTTTTTCATTAACATATATATATATATATATATATATATATATATATATATATATATATATATATATATATATATAATTGATATGATCGATAAAATTTTAGGGAAGTAATTACATTTAATTGAAGAACTACTTTTAATAGCCAAGTAAAAAGTTTTATTTCTTTTTTTATAATTTGAATTGAATTTCATTAAGGGTATTTTAGACTTTTTGTGGGGGACACTATTTTCCTCCCCCTTCACTTATGTAATAGAGATATATTTTGAGTTCAATATAATAGCTCTACCTCAATGCATGTAGACTTATTTTTGCATATACTATTCGTAAATATTTAACTTATTGATGTTTTAAAATACATAAATCAATAAATAAAAATTGTGATTGCAATTGAAATAATATATTGAAAAAAAATAGTGTTCATTTCATTGTTGGAACTTTTTCATTGTGTTTTTATTTTTACTTTATACTCCCTCTGTTCCTTGAAGATCCTGCCAGTTACTATTCATACGCTTCCCAACGCATGTTTTGTATCGTTTATATCTTTAATTATACATTTGAAAAAATTGTAACAATTGAATATTAATAATCAATTCATTAATACGAATCAAACAAGACCCCATATGACTATATTTATAACTATATATTGATAATTATTTACAAGATTCTCTTCACTTGTGAATAGTAAAATAAACAGGTTTGGCATGAACTCCAAGGAACGGAGGGAGTAGTAAGTTTCCCCAAATTTTTTGTCAAGTATTATTTTAGGATTAGAGATTAATTGTATAACATGATTGAATATTAAATTTGGCAAGTTGATAAATGAAAATGTTTATTTTGTAATAATGCTTAGGTAAAAGGGTTAAATTGGAATTTCAAAGGAGGACACCATTAATCTCATTCACTTTAATAATAGAGATGAAACATGAAAACTTCTAGGACTTTGCGTTTCCATGATTCAAACTTGGAAACTAAGAAACCCTTAGGGAAACTTTTTAGAAACGTTTTCGAAAATTAAAATAAAAATCGGAAATGTTTACTATATCAAAAACTCCACAAAAGTCACATTTCCTATATTAGAAATTATACGAATACTACAAAAGTGACATTTTGGAAAGTTTAGAATTACAAACATACACATTACCTCAACTAATGTATTTGGATAGGATGTACATTGTTCACTTTGTAACCATTCATTTCACTTTCTATAGCGTTCTTTGGCACTTTTATGAATGATGTTAATTTTATGTGATTTTCATGATTTTTTAATCGTTGATTACTCGTTATGCTTACTCTTTTGATTTTAAATTCTCAATGTAATGTGTCAATTTGAGAGAAGAGAAATTTGTTGTTAATAATAACTTGAATGCACAAGGCGCCTTAGTGGTATTGTCTCAAACGTTTCCACGAAGCCATCATATAAAGCTGCTTGTTGTGCCCCTTGTTTAAGAAAAGAATCGGTGGAAACGAGAAAAGGTGATGATGATTTCAAAATGAAATCAAATAAAAGAATGTTCCAAAATCAATCTGTTTGAAATACCACTGATTGAGTAATGAAAACCAAATGATTCATCATCGGCAAGGTTCTATTTCGATAGAGGAAGTGAAGCTCGAAACCTTCAATGTACCCCATATTGAAATACAAGTATATATATAAATTAAAGGAAAAATTGACAATAAATACATAGTTTTGTGGTCATTTTGAAAATAAATACCTAGGTTTGCTTTTATTTTACTTAAATACCAACTTTTCAAATTTCTTTTGTGGATCACTATCAACTAACGGAATCTCATATCTAAGTTAACGGAATTGTTTTGTTGCTTTTACCACTTTGTCCCTAATATTATCTAATCCCTTACAACACCTCTCCTCCTCTTCAATTATACACGACATTTCTTCATACTTCTTCTTCCTTCTCATTTCCTTCTTCCTTTTTCACAGTTTTTTTTTTCATTTACTTCTTTGCTTTATTTTCACCTTTTCTTTATAGAAACAGCAATAGGATTCCAGTATTTGCAAATTCTTTGGATTGAAGGAGTGGAAATGGTCATTGTTGCTGCCCTATTTCAATCGCACAACAGAAAAAGGGTCTAAACCCTTTCTTTCTTCTCCCCTGAACCACGCCACACCTGCCACCTTTGCGCCGCCCTGCCATCACCGCCGCTCCTCTCCCCTGCTGCTCCTGGTTGTCGAACAACCAACAAGAAAAACTAAATTAGCAAGTTAATTTCATTATCAATTAATTTGGGGATTTTGATTAATTKGGGTCTTTTGGAATTTGAATTTTGTGATTTCGGGTTCATTTTTGTGACTTCAGATTTGGGATTTTGTGGGTTTTTTTTTGCTTGAGATTTTGGGCTTTTTTGGTTGAATTTCCTTCTTCCAATTCTTCACCCTCTCTTATATGTTGGTGCCATTTAAATCGAGTGAAGCAACAATATGATGGTTGAATTGGGTTTTCAAAATTTGGGTTTTTTCCCCTATTTTTGTGGTGGTTGCGATTGCATTGTTGGTCTGGTTGTGGCAGCCGTGGTAGTTTTCAAGGTGGTGTTGCGTATGGAAAGGCTGTTGAGGGTGGAAGAGGGAAGATAATGGAGGGACCCACTATATTTAACAGCAATACTAACGGAAATTGCAAATTTCTGTTAGATGGTAGTGATTCACTAAACATTTGCGAAAACTAGGTATTTAAGTAAAATAAAAGCAAACCTAGGTATTTATGTTCAAAATGACCTCAAAACTAGGTATTTATTGTCAATTTTTCCTAAATTAAATCGTGACTGTCCATCTCGAAATCCTAAATCTTGTGCAAACCAAACCATTACGTGAAAATTAAATCTTAGGTGAAAACTTCTAATCTTGACCGTAGGATCTTGAAATGGAAGGTCAAGATTTAAACTAGCAATATACTTATAATTCAATCTAAGATACATTGGGGGTTTAAAGGAGTACGCGTGTTGCTAAAGTATTTTGGGGGGGGGGGGTTGTACTGTTCATCAACAGTAGTTTCAGGTCTCGCGTACCTCTTTAATGTTTGTATGTACCCCTTAAAATGTTAAATGTACCCATTTGGTTTGGCTTTCACGTTCCCATATAACTTGTTGTTTCATTGGATCTTGCCTCCCTCTCATCGTCTCTCTCTCTCCTCTCTCTCTTCTCTCTCTCTCTCTTCTCTCTCTTCTCTCTTCTTCTATATATATATAATATATATTATAATATATATAATAATATATATATATATATATAATATATATAGAGTTGTCAGTTCAGTTAGTTCAGTCAGTTCTAGTTAAACCATAACAGTTCAATTAATAATCAGTTCAGTTGATTTCAGTTCAATTTGTAAACAGTTCAGTTCAATTCAGTTAACATTATTTTAGTTAAGTTTGTCCAATTTTTTCAATTTCAGTTACATTCAGTTCAGTTTCTGTTTATTTCAGTTTAAACTTAATTGTTTATTTCAGTTCAGTTTATTTAAGTTTGAACTTAATCGGTTCATTTCAATTTCAATTTATTTCAGTTTGAACCATAGCAGTTTGACGTCTTTGATAAAAAAAAAATCGTTCTTTAACGGCTAATTTCGGTTGAAAGCAAAATACATGTTAGCTAGTTATAATAAAGTTAATCGCTTTTTGGTTTGAGTAACTATTGTCTATAACATACATGGGATGAAGGTGGTCTATAACACAATCTGTAATAAAATAAAGGAAAACTAAATAAAGTAAAATATGTGCGTCAAAAAATTCAAGTGGGCAACAAAATCAGGTCTAAATTATGTCAATCTAGATATGTCTATGTAAATATATTGTAGACACCTGAAAATGTGTCTCCCAAATGAGTAATCCGTGATGAATATACCGCGTCTCGCGTTTGTTTCGACTCGGAAAAGATGCTTTGAACTCACGAAAGTTGGAAATCGTGAGGTCGTACTGGAACTATTGAGCAAAGGTCATTACAAGGCAAACATATTCTCTTTCGGTTTCTCGATAAACTAAAAGGTTTCGAAGGTTTTCAAACAAGTCACGCTGGCGATTCTCGTGCTTTTTGTTTTCCATCATGTGCGTCAATTTTTGAATCCGCAATATTTAAATTATTTTTCTGATTTTTCTATGATTTTCTATGAATTTTGCAATGTTTAAATACGCAGAATAGCAGAAAATACGTGAATAATTAGAAAAATACTCCGGAAATAGTGGAACCTTCTAGAACATTCTAGAAATCCTTGCTTGGAGAGCAGGGTGTCTAGGTGCGTCGAATCAAGGGAAATCACGAATAAAATCGGAGGAAATCGAAATATTTCGAGGTTTTTGGAAAGATATACGAAATCAGTGAGCGTAATATCGAGATGCGAGCGTATATACGCTCACCAGGAGGAGTGATATATCGCTCCTCAAGCTGCGTATATACGCTCTTCACATACATCGTTCTGCCAAAACCAGAGGAAGGAAAAGCGTATATAGCTGAGATGAGCGTTATACTTCCCAGAGCGTATATACCTCATCCAGGTAATACGCAGGTTGATTGGCCGTTTTTTGCCTCGTGCCTATAATACTCCTGCCTTGCTCAGTTCGAGACACGACTTCATACCTTCACTCATACGCACAATTCACAACTTCACACTTCACAGACACAAGTCACGAGACACATCTATACACTCTCAAAACACTCAAACAACATTCGATTTCAATTTAAAAGCATCGATTCTTCGAATCAACAAGCGAAACAAGGGATAAATCATGAGATTACTACCAAAAACCTTCTCTTTCACTCTTTTTCATCCTTTTGTCTCTTTTAATTTGATTAACCATTATTTGAGTTTTAATTCAATTAAGCAATGTAGAAACTCACCTCTTAATCGTTCATGTAATATGTAGGTTATTCACATTTTCATTGTTTCCATGGTTTTTCTTGTTTTCATTTATTATTATATTGTCAATACTAAGCGTTTGCTTGTCTCAATTAGCAATTCAATCGAAAGGCGATTCCTTTGAGTTTTTATCTAACAATTCGATTGTTTGCAGTGACAAGGTGAGGAGGACATACATACATATATCTTACTAACTTTGTTTTCATGTCTCATTTGTATATATATATCAATCACACTTGTATATATTGTTTAAACAAGACCGGAATTTAATCGTCGTTCGTCACATTAAAGTTAGATAATCATGGACGACCAGTTTTTAAGCACCTTATTAACATTGACTAACAATCAAGTGATGCCCTTGTCCATTGTAGAAGTCTTGGTTTGTTTAATAATAGCAACCCACCTAGTAATCAATGCACTTTCAAAGTCAAATCAATAGGCTCTTTGAATTCAATTGTTATGATTTATGGAACTACAATGAGACCGAGTAGAGGCCGCTACATGCGGGCGAATTGGTTACAGATCTGATTCGTACCATGTCCCCGAACCCACGATGGTTACTTGATTGAGTGGGGCCATTAATTGGCACCAATGTTTCGGGCGTCCGTGAATAACCTATATAGGCACGGTGGCGATCCCCTCACATCGACGCACACCCCAACGCATTACATGCGGATTCCATGGCTCAACTCCATGACACTGAAGCTGAGGTCAACGCCCCTGCTAAGGCGGGGCGAAGCCCTACAGTTTTTGGCGACTTCACTGGGGATAATCACCATTGGTGAGTGGACAGACTTGAAGTCTCGTAGTTCCATATTCATAATCAATTGAATTTTGCTTGTGACCTTCGAATAGGGTCAATGTCTTAGGCTCCTTGGTCTCAATATGGGCATGTTTATGCTCGAGATCACCTTAAGGGGGATCTATTCTTGGTTTCATGTGGTTAATGGATCACATGGCTAAGGTAGTCCTATCCCGCCCATGCCGCGTTGGCACGTGTTACGAGATGCGTGCATATAAGGTTATCTCGCCATACATCACAATGATGTGGTGGGGAATGACCAGCGGTCTACTACTTGGGCGATGGTACACTTCAAGCGTGACACAAGCACCGACCATATAGTTCATTAGATCTGACCTTTAAGACTGATATATTTGGTTTGTGTATATCAAATCAAATGTGATTGTTAACTTGTTGCATCTTCATTTCATCCAAATTCTCAACCACCACCACTAGGCCAGTCTCTTAACTATGGTTCTGTTTCAAGACATGAATTTGTTATCCATTGGCCCATTCCATCCAAATTCAATTTCAAACTCCATTCGACCTAGAGTTGACTTAGTTCGTTCCAATCAAAAGTCTTAAGTTGACTTAGATTCGACTTTTGAACCTTAAAAAACCTAAATTAGGTTCATCAATCCAATTTCAAGACCTTAAATCTGAATTAGGTAATTCAATTTTCAACCAAGAGCCTTGAATCTGAATTAGGTTGCTTCAACTTCTAAGAACTTAAACTGAACTAGGTTCGATCATAGACTCAACCCTAGCGCATTCAATTCAAAGTGGCTCGAGTCGTAAGAGGTCTAATTCTGAAAATAGGCCCCATCTTAGCTTGAATCTTTCTCTCGAGCTAGCACTTAAATCAGATTTAGGTTAGCCCATTCAAGTCTACTTTTCGAGTCCAGTTCCTTAAGTCCAGTAACCTCAAACTGAGTTAGGTTTGTTCTTAAGAGTTTTATCTTTGTTTCTAGTTCTAAGTGTAATTTTTGATTTCAGCAAGATAGCAAGATCGAACTTGTCTCTGGGCCTAGAAGATGTAAAAGAAGCAAACCACGCGCCTCGATACAAGACATCTTCCATGCCAACATCGAACACAGCTTAACGCATATTCTAGAAAAGCTCGAGTCTGTGAATTCTCCCTGATGCCCAGAAAGAGCATTGGGGAGCTGAAAGAAGGGACCCAAGAAAAAACCTCTGAGTATCTGACGGGGAGGGAAAGACGATGTGAAACACCATTCCTCTCCAAAGACTGAGACGGAAAAAGGGTGGAGCAACTAGAAAGAGATGTCAAGAGGAGTCGAAAGTTCATCAAGGGCCTCGTGTTTGCTGATTATGAGATTAAGGGCCAGCTCAAAGAAGTTGTCATCACTGATTGCCAAGGTTCAAGGAACTGAAGACCCAGAGGACCATCTCGCACTTTACATTTCAATGGTCTTAAGGAATGAGCAAAGAGCTATACTACTCTCGGTGTCCCTATTACTTTGGCACACCATCCATCCAGGTGGTTCAGACTCTGATCAAGCAAGCTGATGATTGGGAAATATCAAGCACGATTCCTGAAGCAGTACACGTACATTCCAGCTTCTGTCGGTCTCCGTGAATAGAGGCACCAAGCAAGGTGAGGAGAAATTTCTCTCACGTTCTTAACAGGTGGAGGGAGAAGGCCGCTCAGATGACCAATCGACCGAATGAGGAAGATCAAGTTCGCATGGTCATCAAGATTCAGCCAAGTACGAGAGCACTCAAGTTCAACCATTGATTCATTTACTGGGCTCTCAAAGGTGTGGCCCTAGTTGAGAGGATGTTCAAGCCCAGAATTTAAGGTAATGGTGGGGCTTAACAAGAAAGGTGGCTTTTTTCCAACACTGATCAAATCAGCACATTACCAATGACAACTCTCTAAACATCCTGGCTCTTTCAACAACATCGGGAGACCACCAAGGACATTTCTTCCAATTGGTAATGTTATGAGCAGGCCTTTGATAGACTACTGCAAAAGGTGCACTTGCTCCTATTGACCCATCCAGACCCTTAGATGAATAAGAATTCTAGGAATTGAATCCCAATGCCTATTGCAAGTTCCACCAAGGAAGGGTACACTACTGAGAATGCACGTTTCTGAGCCAGGATTCAAGCATTGGTTGAAGTGGTCGCTCCAGTCCCTCCAGCGGCGAAGATAACAACACATCCAACCCACCTTGCTAAACCATGAGTCACCAAAGGGCGTGGGTTATGATCCATGCGCCTTCTTTAGATTGAGTCATCGAGTCCAGTCTGCAATATGTTTTTTAATTCGTTCTCTTTGAGTCTATGTAGTCTTTCAAAATAAGCCATGTATGTCTAAATTTTCTTTCATCAATAAAATGATTATTTTGGCAATATTATTTTCTAATTCTGCAAGTCTCACAACTCATTGGCACAATTGGTTTATTAATCGTGATTCAATTACTTTTGAACAATGCCCAAGAGAGGCTTCCTCACAGCTCACAAAATGACTCTTCCCTTCCTTCCTTTGTCAATCAAATCAAAAACCTTGCAACTTTTGAGCCACAACACTATCAAATTAGCTATCTTTCTTCATCACCTACATCTACTAACTTTGGACAAACGGTGCGTAGGAAAGACACGTGCAAAAGAAGAAAAGAAAAGATAAAATGGGCAAAAAGAAAAGCAAAAATCAAAGTCCAATACAAAAGTTCACAAATGCAAATCATTTCAAAATCCAAATCAAAGTTCAGGCCAATTCAACGCAAGCAAAAGTAAAAGCACACTCGCACCGTGGGTCTTCGTGATCATAGCTTTTTCAACCTCAAAACCAGCTACACACAAACACAAAAGCCTCTACACGAGGCATTGTCCAATCACCCAGAACTACGTTGGTCTGATTCGTAATATACGTAGGAAGCCTCTTCTGAGGTTCGAGACCGCATCAGCATTAACATAAATCATTGTGAGGCTTTGAGTGCTTTGACTTGCTAAGAATTCGATTAGGTTTTGCAGTTTAGAACCGACATAGACTCATGTTTGAACCTACATCATTAGCCACCACAGATCTAGCCACATCATTGGACTTAGCACAATTTACCCTTTTATTTCTCAAACATAGCCTATCTTTGGTCACCTTCAAGGACTCATTGATCAATCCCAAAGAAGTAAAGAAGACCTGACCTTTGGTTAGTACATCTTGTTGGGGAACTCATCCATACAATCTTGTCTCAAAGACTCGCTGGGGGCTGTCGCCATCACAGGCTCCTTAATCCCAGTTGGGGGTTCTTGTCCTAAGGCCTATTACGTGTTCAAGGTCTTTGCTATTAGAGAAAATCTGGAAAATCACTTTGGACCTGTCTCTTTCCATCAGAATCACGTCTCGCCAATGTTAAGTCAATCGCGTCAATTGACTTTCTCTAAGATCACTCTCAAATGACACTCTTCAATTGGCACTTGGTACTAGATTCGACTCTAGTATCGTCTTTCATGTCTAGAACAGACCTAGACTAGACTCTTCAAATCCCAGGTTCAATTCAAATCAGTCTAGATAGACTAGACAGGACTCTTTCAAATCATGTCTAGAATCAGACTAGACAAGACATCTCTCAAATCATGTCTTGAACCAGACCTAGACAAGACTTTCAATGATCTCTAAAATCATGTCTTGAACAGATCTAGACAAGCACTTTCAATGACTCTCTCAAACCATGTTCTAAACCAGATCTAGACAGATCCTTCAATGATCTCTCTCCAACCATGTCTAAGAACAGACCTAGACAAGACACTCTCAAATCATGTCTTGACCAGACTAGAACAGCACTTTCAATGACTCTCCAGAACATGTCAGAACAGACCTAGACAAGCTCTTTCAAATTCAATGACTCTAAACTGTCTAGAACCAGACTTAGACAAAGCTCTTCAAATTCAAAGACATCTCAGATCATGTTAGAATCAGACCTAGACAAGACTCTTTCAATGACTCTTCAAATCATGTCTAGAATCAGACCTAGACAAGGCCTTTCAAATTTCAATGACTCTTGAAATGCAGACTAGAAAGGCCCTTCAAATTCAAAGACTTCTTTCAAAATCAATGACTCTTGCACCTCCCATATCAAGGTCACAAGTACAAGTCAACATTGCATGCAAAATTTCGCTAGACATAAAAACAGCCTATGTCGTCACCAAGGTAGTCCTTAATCCTGAATTAGGGCTATCGTTTTCAAGTCAATGCTCGTTTCTTCGGAAAGCATGGACGCGCAATTTCTCAGTCAGCGAACGGGGAATGACTGCTCGAGGACTCAGACACAAACAGCACATCAACCGCATGGGGCACGGCTAAAGGTAAACTA
Source organism: Bassia scoparia (assembly GCA_008642245.1). NCBI lineage: Eukaryota > Viridiplantae > Streptophyta > Magnoliopsida > Caryophyllales > Amaranthaceae > Bassia > Bassia scoparia. The sequence goes on from SNQN01000759.1 coordinate 95,801, forward strand.
ACCTTGTTTGAGTACCGCGAAAGGGGTAACTCAGGGTCGCAGAACGTCTTGAGTTATCCTCGTCCGAATCGAATACTTTGACTTTCGTCTTACGAAACTATGTCTCTCCAACTCAGTCAAAGTGGGGGCTTCTGTAGACACCTGAAAATGTGTCTCCCCAAATGAGTAATCCGTGATGAATATACCGGTCTCGCGTTTGTTTCGACTCGGAAAAGATGCTTTGAACTCACGAAAGTTGGAAATACTGAGTCGTACTCGGAACTATTGAGCAAGGTCACTTACAAGGCAAACATATTCTCTTTCGTTTTCTCGATAAACTAAAAGGTTTTCGAAGGTTTCAAACAAGTCACGCTGGCGATTCTCGTGCTTTTTGTTTCCATCATGTGCGTCACATTTTTCTGAATCCGCCAATATTTTTAAATTATTTTTCTGATTTTTCTATGATTTTTATGAATTTTGCAATGTTTAAATACGCAGAATACGCAGAAAATACGTATATAAAAATACTCGGAAATACGTGGAACCTTCTAGAACATTCTAGAAATCCTTGCTTGGAGAGCAAGGGTCTAGGTGCGTCGAATCAAGGAATCACGAATAAAATCGAGGAAATCGAAATATTTCGAGGTTTTGGAAAGAATAATAGAATCAGTGAGCGATATACAGCAATGCTGAGCGATATACGCTCACCAGGAGCGTATATACGCTCCTCAAGCTGCGTATATACGCTCCTCACATACATACGTTCCTTGCAAAACCAAAGGAAGGAGAACGTATATACGCTGAGATGAGCGATATACGCTCCCCATGAGCGTATATACGCTCATCCCAGCGTATATACGCAGGGTGATTGGCTCGTTTTTGCCTCGTGCCTATAAATACTCCCTGCCTGCTCAGTTCGAGACACGACTTCATACCTTCACTTCATACGCACAATTCACAATTACACTTCACAGACACAAGTCACGAGACACATCTATAACATCTCAAAACACTCAAAACACATTCGATTTCAATTAAAGCATCGATTCTCTTCGAATCAACAAGCGAAACAAGGGTATAAATCTGAGATACTCACCAAAACCTTTCTTCACTCTTTTTCAATTCCTTTTTTCTTTTAATTTGATTAACTTCATTATTTGAGTTTTAATTCAATTAAAGCAATGTAGAAACTCACCTCTTAATTTATCGTCATGTAATATGTAGGTTTTATTCACATTTTCATTGTTTCCATGGTTTTTCTTGGTTTTCATTTATTATTATATTGTCAATACTAACGCGTTTGCTTGTTCAATTAGCAATTCAATCGAAAGGATTCCTTTGAGTTTTATTCTAACAATTCGATTGTTTGCAGTGACAAGTGAGGAGGAACATACATATATTATGCTTATACTTTGTTTTTCATGTCTCATTTGTATATATATTCAATCACACTTTATATATTGTTTAAACAAGACCGGAATTTAATCGTTCGTCACATTAAAGTCAGATAATCATGGAGACCGGTTTTCTAAGCACCTTATTAACATTGACTAACATCAAGTGATCGCCTTGTCCATTGTAGAAGTCTTGGTTTGTTTATAATAGCAACCCACCTAGTAATCAATGCACTTTCAAAGTCAAATCAATAGGCTCTTTTGAATTCAATTGTTTATGATTTATGGAACTACAATGAGACGAGTAGAGGGCTACATCGGGCGAATTGGGTTACAGATCTGATTCGTACCGTGTCCCCGAACCCACGACTGGTTACTTGATTAACGTGGGCCATTAATTTGGCACCAATGTTTCGGGCGTCCGTGAATACCTATATAGGCACGGTGCGATCCTCAATTCGACGCACACCCAACGCATTCACATGCGGATTCCATGGCTCAACTCCATGACACTGAAGCTGAGGTCAACGCCCCTGCCTAAGGCGGGGCGAAGCCCTACAACTATGTAAGTCTATGTCAAATAAGGTAAGTCTATGTAAATCTTAAGTAAGTCTTTGTCAATTATATGTAAGTCACATGTGTTATAGACCATTCTTATCTTATTCATTTTATACAACCATCACTATGCCAATTATATATAAGTCTATGTAAATATTAAGTAAGTCTATGTCAATTATATATAAGTTTATGTAAATATTAAGTCTATGTCAATTATATTTCATAAATCCACAAATTAAAATAATATAAAACTTAAGTAAATGTATAATAGATTGATGCATTATTACAAATTAAAGGCTAGTAATTAAAGAAATATTTTTGGTTATTGGTTAAGTTTCAGTTTAGGTTCAATTCCAATTCAGTTAAGTTTAAGTTCAGTTGAATATCAATTCAATTATTTGACCAAACTTTTCAGTTTTAAGCAATTAATTTCAGTTTCAGTTTGTTTCAGTTCATTTGCAGTTCAGTTTCAGATTGTTTAATTCAGTTTCAATTTGTTTCAATTCAGTTGCAGTTCATTTCCAGTTGACTCCTAACAATTGATTTTCAGTTATCAGTTTCCAATCAGTTTTCAGTTAACATTTCAGTTTCTATAAATTCTAACCAAACTGACAGCTCCCTCTCTCTCTCTCTGTATATATATATATATATATATATATATATATATATATATGAATAGGATCATGTGAAAACACAAATCTTAGATGAAAACTAAAAACTTTTAATCTTGACCGTATGATTTGGAGATGGACGATCACGATTTAATTTATGTATATACTTGTATTTCAATCTGGGGTACATTGAAGGTTTAAAGGGGTACAAGTGTACTGTTCATCAACAGTAGCTTAAAGTCTTGTGTACCGTTTTCATATAACATGTGGTCTGTCTCTTATACACATCTAGATGTGTATAAGATGAAGGTTTAAAGGGGTACAAGTGTACTGTTCATCAACAGTAGCTTAAAGTCTTGTGTACCCCTTTATTACTTGTATGTACCCCTTAAAATGTAAAATGTACCCATTTATTTTGGTTTTCACGTTTTCATATATATATATATATATATATATATATATATATATATATATATATATATATATATATATATATATATAGGGTTGAGTTCCAATGAGAAGCACCATTAAAATGAGAAGAGTAAGAAGCAATCTGGAGCATTAAATCAATGCACATCAAATGGTTGACATTTATGTTTTATAATTTAATAATAATAGTCAAATTTCCAATGAAATAGCTATGACAAACAAAGACGCAAACTTTCAGATCACTTCGTGTTTCAATGGCGCGTATGGTGCTTCATCAAAATCAATAAAACCATCAATTTAATTAAATTAGAAYCATATTATAGATTTTTAGCCGTTGATTAGGCTGAATGATTTGCGTGATTATCGCGGTGCTTCCAAACTCCATGAATTTAACTTTGCAAGTATGTCCCTAATTGAATTTGCTAAAGTCGGACCATTTTTATCACAACCATGATTGTTGTCATTCCATCTAAATAGTCTAATTGTACATATTTTTCTTTCAATTATTATTGAATATGACAAATTTACGACTCAGAGTATAACAAATAAGTAGAAGATGATATACAATTATAAGTATATTTCTAAATTAATGAACATTCATACTTAGAATTATGCATATTCGTGTATCTATAACATTATGCACATTCATATTCAAAATTATGCACATTAATTCATGTTTAAAATGAAAGTACATTATATTCCAAATTTATGCACATCTATGCAAAAAATATGTGCACATTTACTTATAAAAATATGCCCATAAATTAATGCATGTATTCTTTTCATTTTGGCCGTTAGATTAAAGCGAGTGGTTTGTGTAACCTCTGTTTTTCATTAAATGCACCATTGTCTATTTAGGGAAATTTTCCAAAACATGCACCATGATTCTTTTTTTCCTTTTTTGGATTGGGGATCACACTTAAAATATTCATTAATCTCTAATCCATCACTCTTTTTTGTGGGGACCACATAACTTTTCCCACTTACTTCATTAAAATATTAATCAATATACTTATTTTAACCCATTTTCTATCTTTTTTGGACCTCACTTACATTATTAAAATATCCATCAATACACCTAATCCATTCACCAAATTTTGCCTCGATTTCCAAAATTTACACAATGGACATCTAATAAAAAATGGAGAAAGTATGCACTTTTATAATGAAACTTCCATATATTAATGCTACATGAACTAATCATCAGACAACCATACAACCATAATTTGAGACTTTAATTATAGTAGACCACTAGAGCAATAAGTAACTGGAAAAAAAGTAACTTCAAAATAGCAAAAAAGTTAACACGAAAAACACAGTAAAACAAAATTTTAACTAAATACTTAAAAGTAAAAAAAGTAACTAGTAACCATAACAAGTGAAATGAATCATAATTTTAAAATAATACAAAAAAGTATCTACGTAACATTTACCAAGTAATTAAACTCAATAAACAAATTATACAAGAGGTAACTTCAAAATATAAAAAAATAACTACACAATTGAAAAAGTAACTTCCAAATAAGAAAAAACTAATTGCAAAATAAGAAGAAAAGTAACTTCAAATAGTAAAAAAGTAAGCACAAAAAGGCACAGTAAAACATAATTTAAACTAAATACTCCGTACTTAAAAGTAATTGTAAATTACAAAAAAGTAACTAGCAGCCAAAATAAGAGAAAATAAAACATAATTTTAAATTAATGCAAAAAAGTAACCATATAACAATACAAAAGTCACTACAACTCAAAAAATAAATTATACAAAAAGTAACTTCAAAACTGAAAACGTAACAACGAATAAGGAAAAAAAAAAAGTAACAATATAAAATCAACCAGATTAATTCAATAGCTCAAAAACTCAACCACAAAACATCTAGCACAAAGCTTTATCTCATCTAAAGTCATAAAACAATTTAAAATCAACATAATTCTTTCATCACAACAAATCATTCAAGACTAACAACACATGCATACAACTACACAGTACACATAAACTCACCGAAATTATATGATTTGGCGAAGAACACCAACAAGGCCAACCATGACGACACTGCCATTTTTACGGCTTCAGAGTTACGACGGACACGTATGTACCAAAGAATTTGTCGGAGTGAAGAATGTGATAGATTCAAGCTATTAAATGTATGTGAGAACTGGAGGAGAGAAAGCGAGTGCAACACCATTGCGAGGTTGTGGAAGTCGATTTTGACGAGTGTTTGAGTAGTGGAAGTGTGTGGATTAAGAAATTGAAATGTTTTCAGAGCTTCAAAGGATGAAAAGGGTAAGGTAGGATCGGAGTTGTGAGTGAATTCACATCCATTGGTGAACTTTGAGAAGCTATAAAAGAAAAATGAGAGAGAGAGAGAGAGAGAGTGAGTGAGTGAGTGAGGTGTGATTTTTGAGTGGAAAAAAATGAGAAAATGATGAATGAGTAATGATTCACTAGTTGTTAGGAGTGATATACAAAGTATATAAGGTACTACTTTTGTACGGACTCCATTATTAAAATGGATTGGCTCCATTATTAAAATGGATTGGGCTCCATTATTGATTAACTTGGGCTTTTGAATTTGGCTTAGCCACATCTAAAATTGGGTGTAGCTTGCTTCATATAAAAGTTTGTATTAATTTAATTTGTTAGAGATGTGTGTACTCTTTAGTAAAATTAAAGTGAATCTTTTTATGTTTGAAAATGAGTGGAGGAGATAAGTTTGGGTGGAAAATTGAGAATAATGAGGAAATAAATAATGGGTAATATGAGATATTTAGGTGTAAAAATAACATTAATGGTATAAAACGTAAAGTATGAAAAATGAAATAAAACGAACGTAAAGAATAAAAGGGAACTTTAAAAAATGAAACGTAAAAAATAAACTGAAACAGAGAGAGTAGTATTTTTTTATTTGTTGTTTTTGACGAGAAGAGAGAGTAGTAGATAGATATTAATAGTACTCCGTAATTATAATAGAATGGTAATTGTAATAGCAATAATGTTAATAGAATAATTTAATGGGAAATTCCACGCCGTGCCACTGAGACTTTGTCCAGTCTATTTCATACCATTATTATCTTTTTAATCCATCTTATACCTTTATTTTCATACTAGCCGTTGCACCACGCGCGATGCGCGCGGTGCCCCGGACGATTTGTTAAATGCAAATCTAGAATTAAAAGGGATTGATGAAACATAGAACCATGTTACATAACAATACAAGAATTTGATATAGTATAGCATACAAAGTGAGAGTATGATTTTGTAACTGAAGAATTATATATTCAACTATAGTTCCAAATGATTTTTTTTAGTCCTAATTCCACCTGTAAAGGCGAAAGAAATGACATATCTAGAGTCTAAACCAAGAAGCCCTTTGTTCTTCCCACCTCTATTTTGATGGACACACCAGAGAGTGATGGCAAGTTTTTTGCTAGGTCCAAAGTACGCCAAAGATATAATTTTTCCGCTAACTCCATCGTGTGAGCTCACCAGGAACTTGACTGAAATTCAACATATACAGAGGAAGGTGTCAATGCACGGAATAATGGATCAATCACCATTTTAATTAGCACAACCAATGGTAATAAGAATATGTAACTAAACACCTGCTGTGTATTACACTACAATCAAGCCAATGCAATTGTTAGATTGGATCACTCTGTCAAATCCTTGATAATTCATCGTTTAGTAAATGTTTGATAACTTAAAGCACAGAAACATGAAACAAAAGTCTAAGAAGGGAAAAGGTTGCATACCTCGTTCTAATGCATTTGTTCAGAGATGGGAAAAGCACTCTGCATGTGCCGGAACTCTATTGTAATAATTTTAAAATCTAAAATATTTTCTCTAGCATTTGCTGCATCCAGAATTTGATCTCTAGCTTGTATTTCAGACTAACCTGCAAATGCCTGAACCTAGAAATGTTGTGTCATAATTGACTCAAATCCAACAATAGAAGAGCAAGACTGTATTACCTCTTTCTATTGGTTTATAAAAGGGAAAAAACAAAAAGGAGCATTACCTTATTATGTAGTACAATAGCCTCTTGATCAAATGACAGCCATGATTCTTCGGGAGTAACCTGCACAAAGATATCACCTATTAGCTCAACTTGCATGTAAAAAAGAATCTTAGGATACCTAAGGTAGCCCTAGAATCATCAATTGAGGTTGAGAGATTGTGCCTTAGTTCTGGTTGTACCATCAAGTAGAAAAGGAAGCTTATCCAATGACAATTTTGATTCTATATCCACATAACGAAGCCAATATTTTAGAGTTCAAAAAAAATGACATACTGTGCAGAAGAAGTTTTCAGCAATAACTAATCAGACAAACACACAAGCGAACAAAAATCTCATTATTATCAATCTTTGCACGAACGCCCCTCATCTATATCATAATTAGCTAAAAATGAGATTACTGTAATAGTATAATTAGTATTATGATGTACATACTTACAAGTGAGGTGCATCCTATATTATGTAATTTTAAATTTTCAATTCAATTGTTTTTATTAGAGAAAATAAAGCTCCAATTCAGTATTAGGTTCTTTATTTCCTTTTCTCCATTTCCTATCATAAGAAAAGTTATGAGACATAATACAGTGCAAAATATGAGTACTATAGTTCCCTGTAATGTATTTTATACCTAGAAGACCATCAATGGGACCATACGTCCATATTTCATCACAAGCTCTTGAATGTATTCCAAACAATCCTCAAAATTCCAGATAAAGTGTAACAGTCACTCGCTACTTAAGGCGTGGGGAAACTCGAACTCATAACTAACTGGGAGGCATACAACTATTCAAGAAGCTCAGTTGTCATAAATTCATAATCCCATCCTCACAAATGCCTATTGAGGCCTGTAGATTCAAAATTAATGCATAATAAGCATCTGAAAAGATATATGAAACACATGTTGAAATTAAGGTGACAAATTCAGCAAGAAAATTTTAGAAAGCATTCAACCTGACTTCAACACTCAGTATATACTCAAAATAATGCTTGTAATAAATGTAAGATTTGAACTTGTAGCACAGTTTGCATCGAACCTTTAAACACACAGTAAGCATTAAGCCTACAACAAAGTTTGCAAATTTATGACAGAAAAACACTCATACTCAGATCAAACTTAAACCGATTAAAAATAAAGCTATCCAAGCAGATCAATACATATTCCTCTTTTCCTAGAAAATCACTAATCCCCAAAATCAAAACATATAAAAAGCAAATCGACAAATCTACATTAACAAGCTAATTGATTCAATTATTGTAGTTTAAGCATAATCAGGTTATATCAAGCGCTACTTCAAATAATTAATACAAGACCCACTACAAGCAGCAAACTGATACAACAACTCCCTTTTGAGATAGTATTAATTAGGGGATCCAAGCCATGCGTTAATGTCAACTCTAGTTGATAAAGGTTGTTGGCTTACTGTATCATTGTTGCCCCTGAATGAAGATTATCACAAAAGTACTATTAATGATACAAAAAAAATTATTTATTTATTAATTGATACTGCCAAAGTTCAACAACTTACTTCTAACTCAGCAGATTTTGCATCTACAGTTTGGGATTCTCCTCACTTGCAAGATCGCATTTACGCATCATTATGGTATCATTTTGCATAGAGTATTGTATTACGAAAATTCACTCTTGTTATACCACATTGCACATCATCGAAGTATCTTATTTATTTTTGAAAGGATACAAAGTACTATGAGCAACAAACTGATAGACAATTTTGCATTGAGTAACTCCTAATGCAGCTGGCCAAAATTTTTATTAGGTTAGAGTGAGATTGTCTCTCAATAGCTGCATAATTAGAGTGCTATCCGTGTACTCCTCACTCAATGTGTCAAACAAAAATTCGTGCAATTTCTAAGATATTTAACAGGTAAGTCTGGTAAGAGGCAGCAATATGCTATAATACCTTTATGGAGAATTCATAATCTCATAGTAAAAGACAGAGAGAAGTTCAGAGCAAGACCAAGACGGATGAAGTGGGTAAAAGGGAGATCTGCATTTGCTGTGGTAGAAGCCGCCTTAAAAAAAGCATTGCAATAGTAAAGAGTAAGACACAATACTAAATAAGATAAATAAAACTGGCTTTTTATTGACCGAGTCCATAGATAGAAAACAGTTAAAGTCAGCAGCTGATGGAGAATAGTTGACATGCCTCAGCCACTACAAGCAATTACATTAATTCAATCCCAAAATCAAACTACAAAATAATTAAGAGCCTAAATCTATCACAGATTAGACAAAACATTGATTTACCTCTACTAAAGAGGTCTTTACCTAAATACCCTTGCCCATCGGGCTAATTTCCAGGGCCTTCAATTCGACACTCCTCTCTCGTCTACCATTCATCCTGAAACTACATGGAATCAAGCACCCTGTATCGGTTAGACCCAAACAATGTAAGCCAAAGCTTTGGCCCGAGGCCTCGGCTAGGCACTTTGCCCCATGAATCGCGAAGAATTCCACTGAAGTCACCTAAAACGGAAACAATGCTATGAAGTTATCCTCAATTCCTTTCGACCCCTATGAAAAATTACCTATAGACAATCTAAATTTAACAGCAAAAAGAAAATAATTTAATTTAACACCGAAAAAGAAAATAATTTCAAGCTTTAATCTGGAACTGCAATTTGAAGATTATAAAACTTAATCATTTGAAGGCTGCGGAAAAACAAATCTAACAATGAAAAGTCGCTGCTAAATGCATACTACCTAATAAATTGAAGCTCTAATATGGAACTACAATTTGTATGCTAAGAAAAGCACAAAAATCAACATTGAGATTGAAAATAAAAGCTATCAAGTTAGCTGTTGAAGATTGCGTAGACTAAACTCTAAATTGCAATCATTCCCAAAATATTAAATCCTGTAAATCATTCCTGGCAGCAACAATTGTTCATATGTCAGCAACCCATTCATAAGTAAATGAATCAATCACCAATTAATCATTTAGTAATTAATTTAACATATATTAGCCAGTAATTACTTCCTTAAACAGATAAAAATCTATTGAGCCATTATGAATGAGTAACATGCCAAATCAGTTCAAAAACTTCAAACCAATATCATGAACATCGTACAAGGTGCAAACTTAACATAAATTTTATCGTAAGAAAGGAAAGAGAGTAACCTCCTTTCCGTTTCTGACCTATGCTTAAAACAACCAACTTCATCTTCATCCTTTTTTTTCCTCATTTATTCCTGCATTTGAGTNAAAGAGAGTAACCTCCTTTCCGTTTCTGACCTATGCTTAAAACAACCAACTTCATCTTCATCCTTTTTTTTCCTCATTTATTCCTGCATTTGAGTTAATCAATATGATCAAAAACCATGAAAACGAGATCAAAAACTATTAAGAAAATCTAAAATGCAATAGTTTTCTGTGGGCAATTATATGAGATATCAACTCAAACTCAGTTTGACCTTGACCGTTCAACCTATGCACCGTTTTCATAAGCTGCAGCAACCCATGTAGCAACAATCCTGTAAATCATTCCTAGCAGCAATAATTGATCATATGTCAGCAACCAATTCATAAGTAAATGAATCAATCACCAATTAATCATTTAGTAATTAATTTAACATATATTAGCCAGTAATTACTTCCTTAAACAGATAAACATCTATTGAGCCATTATGGATTAGTAACATGCCAAATCAGTTCAAAAACTTCAAACCAATATCACGAAAATCGTACATGGTGTAAACTTAACATAAATTTATCGTAAGAAAGCAAAGAGAGTAACCTCCTTTCCGTTGCTGACCTAAGCTTAAAACAACCAACTTCATCTTCATCCTCTTCTTTTTCCTCATTTATTCCTGCATTTGAGATAATCAATTTGATCAAAAAGCAAAAGCATACAAATCAGATCGCAAAAAATGTGAACACAGAACCAGTAACCCATACCATCAAAACTATAAAGATGCTGTAAACACAAATTTTAAGTCAACAGAAACAAGACCAAAATGAGTGTAACAAATGATAACTTTATTGATATAAGAATGGATTACAATCTCTAMTACAAGTTTATATGGAAAATAAACTAAGTCCACTGATTCCGTTCCGCTGCTGCAAGGTGACACGTAGGGGTGTCAGTTGTCGAGTTAAGTTTAGCGTAGACAAAACGTCACCCTAAACTTAATTGTTGTTTGAGTGTATTCGAATGAAGGCTGACGAAACGTTAAGCCTCACTCGAATGTGTTTGAGTATCTCTGATCAGTCGGCACGACTTGAAATGCTTGTTGACCGTTTACAGAGAGAAAATTGTAGAGGATTTTGAGAGCTTTTAAGCTTCTTTTTATCTTTTTCTCCCCTCTCAAATGAGAAGAAGAGCTCTATTTATAGAACATACGATGCTAGGTTTTAGAAAGATGACCTAATATTTGGGCCTCATGAATATAAAACCTCTAAAAGCCCAAATTAAATGAGTAAGACTTTGGCCCATAATTAAAATAGACACATATTTGATAATGGGCCTAGATTAATTATTTTACCATTTAATTATTTCAAGGACCATGATTGACATCTTTTATCGGGGAAATATAAGTGACGTGGCACAATATAAAATTTACGTGCCTACAAATTGCCCCTCGGGATTAGTCACGTACACGAATTTTGAGTGTTTGCTCGTGATCGAATCCCGATAACTTATCCAATCATATCGTCAGGGATCCTAACAAAATAGCAAGGATAATCGATAATCCAAGACTACCAAAACTCCCGCATGCCTGTTATTCTTCAACAATATGAATCTTTGCTCAATCTTCACATAATATCTTTAGGAAGTCAAGGATTAATCTTAAAAAAGAAGATATTAGGGTAAAATTATGCCAAAACCTCACCTATAAATATCAGGAGTACTCCCTTCTCACGAACCACAATATTTATCATAATTCTGGCTTCGTATCCTCGTCGCATTCGAATATCGAACCGTATCACAGCTTCCCATCGGCTAATTTTGGAACTTCCAAGGGATAAACTCAGAGTAAGGTAACTTTCATAATCTCGTTGGTAAATCAAGACTCTGTTTTATGTACTTACTCTGTTTTGGCTTCCTGTTTCTTTTTGTTTGCGTGACAGCCTTTGTTATCAAATAGGCTATGCTTTTGTGTTTGACTTGGGATTTGGAAGCCACGTGATGCTTCTTTTGATAGGAATTTTTTTGTTTTTCTTTTCCTTTTTTTTTAATGTTCTTTTCTTGAGATAATATTATCTTCTCTTTGACGGCTTCTTCCCGGTTGGAAAAGCGGTGGTGCTTGAGTTTGGGAGAAACGTTGTTGTTATTGGAGGAGTTATCGGATAATCAGAGCAGTGCTACTATAACAGATTTGACGCAGAAACCCACTTCGACTACCAATTCCCACCGGATTTCAGCATTCCCTTCCACCTGATTTTTGAACGATTCCTCCTTTCTTCCTCACGTCTTCTCTCTCTGGCTTCTTCTTTTCTTTTCTTTTGACAATCATAATTAACGTGACTTGATAGGAATTTGTTTGTTATTTTTTTTTTTTTTTTTTTTTTTTTTTTTTTAATCAAAGGCTTTTGCTTGCTGTGATCATGCGCCCTTGTTTGTCCTATCTATGTCAGTTGTTGAATTAATTTGGGCTTTTAATCAAAGGCTCTTTTTTTTTGTTGATCTTGCTTTTCTGATGATCATGGCCCCTTGTTTTTTAATCATATATCGCTTGATTCTTTTTTTTGATCTTCGGATCACATGATGCTAATAACCCATTAATACTCTGAGAAATACAACTGATATGAAAGTAACATAACAAATACTCTTTTTTTTTATATATGTTATATTACTCCTTTTGTCATCATTGTATTTTTTTTTGCTTTATACGATGAGTGCCATTTTTTGAAGCCTTTTGTATAAATACATTGCGTCAATCGTGATCAAACCAATTTGTTTTGACAGTTACCCTTGTCAACTGGTTGATATAAGTAGACATTCATAGAATTGACCAAGGCTTACCCGTTTGATTAAGGGTAAACACTTATTTTTTTTATTTTGCATGGAAATTGTTCTCCTTTGCCTGTGCTTTTGTTTCAACTAATCCCCTAGGTGGTACGTATCAAAGAGCACGAGTTAATAAGGTCAATGCTTACTACCGCGCGATGGATCAACATGTTCGGCGTGTTTGAACCGTCGGGGTGTTAGTCATCATGCTGGTCGTGCTGAACCTAACACTCAAAGGCCGTGTATAGCGGAAGACCTCACATACCACAAAGGTCTATGCTACTACCGCCGCGATGGATCAACACGCTGTGTGTTTGACCGATCGTCGGGGGTTAGGTCATCATGTGGTCTGCTGAACCTAACACTCAAGCCGTGTATAGCGGAAGACTTCCAAACCAACAAGGTAATGCTTACTACTGCCTGATGGATCAAACAGTTTGGTGTGTGACTCCGTCGGGGTGTTAGTCATCATGCTGGTCGTGCTGAAACCTAACACTCAAAGGCGTGTATAGCGGAAGACTCAAACCAACAAAGTCAATGCTTACTACTGCCGCGATGGATCAAACACGTTTGGTGTGCTGAATCCGTCGGGGTGTTAGGTCATCTATGCTGGTCGGCTGAACCTAACACTCAAAGCCGTGTATAGCGAAACCTCCAACACAAGTCGCCCGGCTGATTGACATGGAATGTAACGCATTTTGTATGATTTATTATCATCATTATATTATTTTCTGAACATATGGTTTTTGTTAGGTTTAAAAGATGGTATATTCAAGGAGTTTGTTGAACGCAGCGTAACACCTTGCGTTGGTTGACCGCGAGAGATCCTCCAAAATCTGGAACTTGTTGGTCGTCGCCAGTCTTTGCTTCGTCCTGTGACTCGAGTAGAGTTGCCGACCCTGAAAATTTCTGAGTCAATGTCAAGGAGATCGAGCTAAGTAACATGGGTGGGGCAAAATCTTTTGTTCTTCGAAGACGATGCCGGATAGGCCAGCTAGGGAGTGACAAGCCTCCACTTTTAGGCCGTTCAATGTGTCTGGCAACGCTAAGTGGAAGACCAACCACTGTGAAATTCGTTGGAGATTACTATTATATTCCCGGTATTGGGAATGACTGAAGACGTTTTGTCTAGATTTGTGATGCTCTGAACATAGCTCAATTTTTGATGCAGTATTATGCCTCTCTTTATTCTTATGATAGGATATCAACATTTTGCGTGCATTTTGTGAAAGTTGGTGTTCATCCCCAATACGCTGCATACTATGCCGGAGAACTATCCATTTCCTTTGGACCTCTTAGCTTGGCGCCTGCCTATTTTCTGGTCAACTTTATGAGCGAACCGTCCCTGACATTCAAGCTTTGAGAGCTAAAAATAACAAGGGAGAGCGACGTATCTCAAGGGTTGAATTCTTACTAAGTGTTTAATCGACATCTCTCTCAGCTCCTGAGTCGAGAAAGTTCACAGCGAGACAATGGGTTGAATTTTGGTGTAAGCAAAAGATCACATATAACACTCCGTGAAGCGAGGAGTGATACGGAGGTTCCTCCAAAAATCTACACACAACCCTAGCGGAACCTTGACGGATCCTCCAGTGGGATGGTTGATAGTGAACTAGAGATGTTTTAACTTTGTTGGGGTAGACGGAGATGTCAGGAGAGAGACTACCTAATATTGCTGGCATTTTCTTGGCTTCCAGAAAACGAAGATAGATGATCAGACAGGCACCTTTGAAATTGCTGTTTTGATGGCGCCGGTGAAACATTTAGCCTTGCTCTCCCGGTGTTGGCGAGTATTTATCGAGGGCTTAATACCATTTCTGACTCTTCAAACCCCTCCTCTACTCTGAGTGCTTATTTTCCAGCTCATTACTTCATGGTTGGCTTGCGCACTATTTTCGCGTAATCATGTAGTCGATCCTTCGCCAACGAGGTCCCATGATGGTTTGCTTTTCGGGCCCCAAGGATCAAAGGTTTTTAAAGACATTGACGCAGCGTGTCTATACACGAAGTTCTGCTGCTAAGGTCGGATGCAACATATCGATGAATAAAACTAAGAACGGTCATGCCTTTTTGATGATTGGAAATTTAAATCGAAGGAATTTAGCATATCTCATCTCTCTTCGTTCTGGCTATCTTAACCCGTCGTCGCTCCGATGACTTTATATCGAACCTTACCTTTGCCCATAGGTTTTAGCAGACAGTTTCGGATTTTGTCAACGACATCGACCGTGCGCTAGCCCGTGCTGTTAAGTGATAGAAAGGTCCTTATAACCAATGCCTTGATGCACTGGAGCATATACTTTTATTCAATGGTAAGCACACTCTCGAGTGCTGTGCTCCTTCATCTTTCCTTAGACGGCATCAGTTTGCGGACCACCTAAATTCATGACTGGTGGAATTCAGTGTCATCTCGACCTTTAGGCACTATATGGCGAAGCTTCTTTGAGCGCTGAACTGATTCTTCGGAAGTCAAACGAAGAGAAAATCACATCATGAAGTGGAGATGTGATCACCGAATTAGATGGCCCCACTCCTCAAAAGCGAGGCACAGAGTGAAGATACATGAGAAGAGATTCTTCGACTAAGTCACGGGGTAGGAAAAGGAATGAGGATAAAACCACCAGTATGATGCCAGAATCAAAGTCTGATGTCGACTTCAAACACCAAAGGAAGGAGGAACAGGGACATGAAGTCGCTCGACTTAGGAGATGATAAGTCTGACCTATGCGGAATGCCTTAGATATAATGTATCTATTCCCTCTAAACATTCCAGATGCATGTGGGACAAGTAAGATTCCCCCACTTTGTTCTTGATTTATTCGATACCCGTTTTGTTGCTTTTTGATTGGAGAGCAACAAATGAATATTGGGTCATTCTACTATCCCCCGTCCCGTTTCTTTTGATTAGGGTTGGAGTATCTTGATGACAAGATTTGGAGAGAGCAAACTCAGATCAATGCTGACGGAGTCTAATTACTTAAGGAATCAGTTATGCGTCTCCCGCACAGAGTTGACGAGAGTATCGGAGGGTGAGGTTTAGTGAAACAACTCCATCAGGGAAGAGTAACATAAGGCAAATACGATACTGTAAGAAAGTATTTAGTGTGCATAACAAGTGAAGATGAAGACTCTTGCTTCTCCTACCACAAAAGTCATCTGTCTCTCGATGGTCCTTCCCCTTTGATGTTAATGCAAAAAACCCCTGGCTACAAGCCTTTGAACTAAGGCGTCAAAGCAACAATCCCTCTTGGATAACTGCGGTTCCCACAGTTTCTGATCTGGTCCGGCCAGCCTTCGGGTTCGCTCAACTATCACATAGGGTATCGTTTGCTAAAGCAAATTGTATATGAAACACTTGGGTACGGATCGGGCTGCAACGCACTTACGAGAAACTATAACTAAACAAACACCACTTCGCTCACAAAATTTACTATAAAGAGACCACAGTATGAGAGTGAATAATGCTCCACTTTTCGAAGATGTACAGAGGTCATCATTTTATCTCCTGGATAATGGTGATCCCCTACTCCCTTTGAAAGTGCAACTAAGAGTGCCGCATAGGTATTAGTATGCGGCGATGAGTAGCAAATAACCTCTATTTGTTAGCTTTGAAGTCTAGTCGTTGGGAGACTATTCAGAACTCTCATGTTCTACCTTAAATACTTTCTATATATGTCTGTCAAACTTGCTTTGATGCTATCAGAGTGGAGGTAACCACGCTTCAGAATTATGCTCTCCGTTGCCTAAAGCAATTACTGTAGGGCAACGAGTGTTCGATATTCTATGATTGCGTTTCATTGACCAAAATCATAGACTCTTGAAGAGAATGTAATTACTATCCACTCTAAGCGGTGTGAAGATGAATGACAATTGAACTTATAAAGGATGTTGGAAAGGTTCGTCAAAGGCAACAATCAAAACCTGTCATTAAGTGCACTTATTGATCTCAGATCAATCTATGCACCGTATACAACCAAACTTCCTTATACACGACTCTCGACGACAGTCACTTGTTATGCAGCGTCCTTACTGACACTCTGAAGAATAGATTCCAGCACGAGTTCGAGATTAGTAAGTAGAGTCCCTCGTCACCTGTTATTGTTTGTGATCTGTCCAATGGTCTTCTACATTTTTACTTTCCATGCTTTCTTTATCTCTACTATCTTGTTATGGAAGCATTAGCAAGTACATACGACTACCCACTTTTAATCATTTATTAGCGTACAATCCACATCACTTACCGTTCTGATGTAGGATGGGTGATCTTCGAATTGAGTTCTGAACCTCTATCCTTTTTGTGATTCTTTTTTTTTTTGTTCGACTATTCAGTTGTTATTTTATACTTATTCTCTGTCCAATAGAATAACATTCAACGGTATGTTTGTCATTGTTTATGACGACCTTGTCATGTATTTGGTATGACGTTCTCTACTGAGACTTTTATGATTGACTCATATTTAAGACACTCATCCCTCCGACATCTTCTTTTAGTGCAGAGCATGGATCAAGACAACAGAATTTTGGTTATCATTCTTTTATTTTTTCTTTATTTTTTTTTTATTATTTGCGCCGTTCACGTTCAACTCTTACGGCCGCCGAGCATTAGAACTTTGTTTTTTTCGTGGTATGGCTGGACTCGAGTAAAGAGTTTACTTAACTGCCTACGATACTAATAAGATATAACAAGGCGTTACCTTACGGAGATCAAGCCGACTATTTCATATGATGGTTTCGATTTTTTCTTTCTTGATGACATGACGTAGACCGGCATGTAGGGCTGGACTGCCCAGTAAAGGGTCTTACTCAAGACATGCCCTACGTACCCAATGAGAACGCACATCAGAGGAGTTCTGAAATTCCTTACAGGAATCACAGCCAACGTCAGCTCACCATTGGCTGATATTAGGAACCATTTTTATTTGCATAGTTTTTAAGGGCTCTGCTTATTTGCAGCATATGTCCCAATGTCTGAGCGGGCTTGTTCAGGGTAACAGTAGCCATCTCAAGAACTTAGTCCAACTTGATCGGGCCTTACACGTACTCCGGTCAAACATCCACAATTTTATAAGCCGTCCACCCCCATCTGATGCTAAAAATAATGGGATATAAACGTTCTTGCCATATCATACATAATACAGCATCCCATTTTGATGTGAAGCTTGACTCGACCCCCTTGTCTTTCTCGACGCGTAATATGGGCCTCCTGATAGCAAGGACCATTATTCTCCCATTTGGAGGAGCGTACACGTACCTTCTGTTGAATGCACGAGTTAGACGAGGCCTGATGCATCTAACTTTTGTTTGTGCCGTCTAATCTTTTTTCATCAACGCTTTCAGCTCCGCTAGGCGAAGCTTAGCATTCTCTTCCTCCGTAAGACCTCTTGAATAGCAATGACGTAAGATGGGATTTGCTATCTCCAAAATGGCAGTATCGCTTCAACCCCGCTAACAAGTTGCATAAGGGGTTGCCTGAAGTGTGGTTCTTTGTAAGGTGAGCATAAACGATTATGCCCACTCAAAGCTTCTCCAAGGGTTCTTCACTAAAAATCGCTCTATGCCAATAACACTTTTCTGTATGCCAAGCTAGCTACCGTTTGCCCAAGCAAACTTGCAAAAGGAAGTTCGTTGGTGAACGTCTTTATCAGCGCATACCTACTGCATGTTAGAGAAACCGAGCATTGAGCTTATTTCTCGGATGACTTCCGTATGTATAAACCCTGAACTTTTCCACAAATCTGTCCATCAAAGCCTGTACGAATGAGTGTTGCCGTTGTCTGTGATGGATGTAGGCTGCTCAAGGAGACACCGTATCGATAAAAATTATATGGAGTTTCTTAGCAAAACATGAACTGCGAGACTCACATCTTCTCTCCTTTACTTATATCGTACTCGAAGAGGTAAATGAGCCTCTAGCCCGATCCTTGGAGATAGTATACAAGTCAGCCATAGCTCTAACATGTTAGGAAGTGGACCAGCGCCTGTATGACTTTTTTGGCTGTTAGAATGGTATCCCACGAACATTACATCTAGATCACCCATGCTTCAGAATTTAAAAGGACCATGATTTCGGCAGATAGCTTTACGTGTATATTTCTTCTATTACAGGTTGTTATGTTATTTTCTAGGTCTCATTGTTTCTTTTGCGTACCGCCACACTTAGGAAATGAATGAGTGCCTCTGCTTTACGCAGGTTGCCATGACATGTAACTATCTCGACTCAGATTAATTGGCTACGTGCTACTTCTAATTCCTCTTTATGGGCTTACTCTTCAGCTGCCAATTCTTCTTTTCTCCTTCCTTGCTACCATACTCGGCCCAATAGTATTCCCCATACTCTTTTTGATACGATCGATGAAGTTTGTGGGGCCATACTGCCATGTGCGTCCGCAAATTCCAGATTTATGTGCTTCCTCCATTCGACCGTCTTCCTATGTGCTTCTCCTCTTTACCAAAAGACATCTTCCATCCACGTTGCACGTGTCAATTATTCTACATTTGTAGTCATGAGGCGTTCCTCTTGCTAATCATATAGATTTCCAGACGTGAATGCCTCCGCTATAACTCCGCAGTAAAGGATTATCTACTTGATGTATTGACTTCATCAATATAAGGCTAGTTGACTTCCCATGCTCGATAGAGTAGAAATCAGATAGAGTTGAAGACATTTGTCTCTAGCCAAAACAACTTTGCAAATGTGAAAGTCTTCATAGTACGAGCGAGTAAACCGACCTGCTATCGATTGCGTCTTACATTCTGTCGAGTAATACTTGGAGAGTGACTCCGAACTTTGTTTTTGTTTTGGCCATACAATTGTTATTTCATATTTCCTGGAGTTTACTAGTAAAACGTGTTGTCCTCTTTGCAATCGCTAACATATGTTTTTTCAATTGACCAGTGTGGCTGCGAGGTTGCTCTAAGGCGCGTTCTGCCCACTTTGTTGGCTACATCACTTGGAACATGTGGTGCTAGTGTGTAGCTGTGTCTTTTAAGCCATTACTTCTTGATTTTCGAAAGTTTTCTAGATGCGTGGGCATGTCTGCTTATCGATATGGTACTAAGTTCAGCCGCTTTTCACTCATATCATGTTTCTCTCACTCCTATATAGAGAGCTGGTGTATTGTCCACCAGCTTCGGTCAAGTCGCGCATAGATATCATTTTTGATGTGAGTGCTCCATTTCTCTTGCATCTCAAAGAACCTAAGGCTTATTAACGGCTGATACTCAGTCCATTATCTGTTTGGAATCACGGTAATCGTAGTGATGAGATGAATATGTGGGTTTGAGTTACATGTTTTTCGGTTTTGATACTAGTGTTACATGACTCCTGCTCCAGTCTACCAATTTAGGAATCTTTTCTTGCTGCTTACCTGTTTTCATATAAAGCACAATTCCCAGGGATTTGTTTAGCAATTATTCTCTTGTCGATATAAAATATCTCCTCTCCTGGGAAGAGTGCATCTTATTAATGCTTCTTTGCCCACGTGTGTGCGATATTTATTATGTTTGTGACATCCATTGGGTTTTTTTATTTTTCTTGAGCATATGGAGGAATCTACCCAAAGTTCCTTGCCCATCTTTAATCGCTCTTTTGGGTTTTGGGCATATCAACTATGCATCACTATGTTACATGTGTTGTGTTTAATCATAGACTTTCACCCACTTGGCCTTATGCCGCATTTTTACCTGATTCACACCGGGTCTTGACCAAAAATGTATTTGATTGGGGTCAGCTTGGAATCAATGACTCCTCATTACATGTATGTGCTTCTGATGTAGTGTTCCAACTTCATGGATTATCGCATAAATTTATCATTCTGCCCAAGACAACATCTTCTCAATGGGTGCAGTATTCCTTGGTAACTCGTGCTTGCTCTATAATAGATGTTCGGTATATCTTGTGCAACTAAACGTTTTTCCGTAAACAAGGCTACTTGTGTGCTGTCGCAAGTCTACTTTCTCTTGTCATCATTTTATATGCTATGCTGCTATATGATCCCTTTATCTTTGTCTAGTATGAGATGATTTACGCTAGGATCAAGTGGGGTTCTTCTCCCGGCCAAAAATAGGGGCGTCCTTAACAGACTAGAAAGAATGAGGTGTTGATATGGGTACGCTTGATGTTTCTTTTAAAAGCCTTCTTTGCAAGAGTCGTCCCACTTCAAAAGGAGACTCCCTTCTTCATTGAGATGACTAAGAAGTTTGAGTGGTACATCGTCGCACTGCTAGATTTGAAGTATATGGATCTCGTTCCTCGAATGACGCCGAGTCTTCTTTTGGACGCCTCGTAGCTATCTCTAGAGATCTTCTTGTTGGGTTCGTGTATCGTCTGGCACTGTTTTGGATCGCCAAGATTCTTTGTTTGATCAATTTCGATTTTTTCCCCCCTTTTCGGGGGATCTGAGATTTTGGCCTTTTAAGGCCCTCCGATCTACGCATGAATTCCTTAAGAATTTTCCGGAAAGTGACTCCGATATGACGCACTTTATAAGGGGTTTCATCATTAGATTTAGCTTCATCGTCTATCATTATTAGCTCTGAGGCGCAATTTTCTTCCAAACAACCGCACGTAGTTCCTGATTTAGTGATGAGGGTCACGTTCTATTCTTTTGGATTTAACTACCAGGTCATCTACGTAGCATTCGACGACGTGCTTACGCTCTCACGTAGATGCGAAAGATTATTTGCATTAAAGATGCATCGCACGTTTGTAACGGCTAAGTGTGGAGCTTGGATTGAAAGCGACCAAAGCGTTCTTCAAACCAAATGCATCACCTAAGATATGACTGTCGCAACTTATGCATCAATTAGTTAGCTGGACAATATTCTTTTGGCAGTCCGGAAGTGCGGCGCGTTGCTGTCTTCTTGATCTTTCTGGACGGTGCCATGAGAATTTGCATTAACTCTACCCCGCGTTCCTCATCCTATGAGGACAGAATAGAGCTTCATTGCCCTGGTTCGTATAAGCGATCGAATCATTTTTATCTACTACATTTGAATGTGAAATATGTGTAAGCGACTAAGAGCGTGGTTAAAATATCTTGTATGCACTGCTGCTCAAAAGTTAAATCTACGTAAAGTCTAAGCGCGTCAACAACCTACGAAATGATGCCTGTCCATTTTTTCCTACAGTTACCAGGTATTGGGCTCCAGAACTCAAAAATATGACGCTCTCGCACAACATAGATTGCGATCTTCATGTCTGGACCCAGAGTTAGACTTACAACCTCTTGCGAAACACATCAAATAACCAGTGCTCTCAATGAGTTGTTATAACACCACACAGGCATCATCAAATCTGACAAGGGATTCTACCAGTCGAAACCGGTCGTTTGTGATTGCTTCTTTGGACAGGGTAAACCCTGCCGTAACTCGTCTAATATTTGGGTGGACGGCGATCTTTGGATCAAGGCCAGGCCGAATTTCTTTGTATTTCCAAAGCGGAAAACCACGTCGTTATACTCTCTTATAGCAGTCGATTAGTAGGCCTTTTCTTCTTCGAACTGACTAAGCTGCATACTAATGCTCATGTCTTGGCCTTAGTCACATGATATAATCTGTATATTACTAATTATACGTTACTGCTTAGACGGTCTTGGTTCCTCTACGGATATCTTCAGGCGGATTCATATATTTAAGGTCTATCCACATGTAGATTTGCCGCTCCCATGTCTGATCGAGAAGATTTGAGAGCTTCAACTAGTCGAGTCACAACTCCCCACTATAATTGGACTTTGCTGCTCAAACAAGCTATTATCCGTCGCAACAATCCTGGAGCATGATTTTAGATGCCACTCGTCTGATCGCTGCGCCTCGACCGTCTAAGACTTTCACTTGGACCCTATACAAGTCGCGTGTTGATTTTTATAGTCATTTTATAGTGTTGCCTCAGCCACTATCCAAGGTAGGCGACTATACTGCTGAGTTCCTATGACTCTCGATTCGTGAAAAAGTCCTTCCCCTGGGATCGATGCAGAATGGTTAGATCGTGCGTACACCATGCTTGATGTTTGTGAGGATTGCTTCTCTCTTTACGCCTCCAATTTGTTTAAATACCCTTGCTGTCGATTTCCCTTCTGATCCTGTTGTGTTCTCAAGACTGACGTTTTTTAGACTTTTGTTCGTTTAATGTTCGGTGATTTCACGGTCGCCTAACCTATCAAAAACACTTCTTTTTGGTGATAGATTGGCAGAACGGGGAACATCCCCTGACTATCTTTCGGACTGTTCAAATTGTTGTACCAATCATGGTCGAAGCAGTTCCATATATACCCCTAAGTGCCTATCGAAGCTCTGATCGCAGCGTGGAAATTTAGTGATGGATGGAAGTCGGAACCCTGTCAAAGACAGAGAAGGCCTAGCTGGGGAATTGGACCCATCATTTTCACTTATCACTTTTCCAGGTCGATACGGAGGTTGTGAATATATCTGTTCTTGCATTGTACTTTTCGCCGAGCTGTATTCGAACCGGCTTGGACTCCGGAATCCCAAGCCGGTCCTTCTTGGCAGTCGCTTTTTACATGTTTCAAACCATCCGTCCTGCAAACGCTTGCGTGTTGCAGCGCATAAGGCCATAAGCTTTCGGCATTCAACCCGCACCTTTTCCATCTAGGCTTCCGGATTTGAGAAAGTCATACCCAGATTTTTTAGTAGTTTGTAAGCAACTGGGTTCAAAACCTTCCTTTCTTATACTTGGGACTGCAATGGCGAAACAAGTGGCACCTCGTGATTCTCATGTCGTTGTTGCTGCAACTGGCAAGGTTTATAACTTTTGTCCAAGAACTTGCGATTTAGAAGTCCGAGGTCTTTCCCGTTGTGGATCTTGGCTGCATACCAATTCCTTGCTTTCACATTGTAAGAAGAGGAGATTTGACCTTTCCTTACGTCGTGACTTAGGGATGTATCGAAGGATCGTACTTGAGAAGTAGCGACCTATTCTTCACACGCTCTGCAGGGATTCATCATCTTGTTTCTGCTTGGAAGGATCGCTGACCTTCTAACTTGGGGAGGTCTTTATTCCTTACATAAGGAGTGTCAATTCGATGCCTGATTAAATTCTTGGTGGACCTGGTTGAAGTGATTTCACGTTGCATCAACTTTCTATGAGTTCTTTTGATCTATGTACGACACCCTTAGATCTCGTCGACATAATGAGATTACTGCAGGTGTACCAAATGGTTTTTCATCGAGCAACCACTTTTTTTATCATCATCTCGATAATACTTGAGGCATTATTGCATAAGTAGTTGATGAAAACAACCCCTATTCGTGCATCCTTAAGGGTGCGAAACCTAACAATCATTATTTGCAGTGAATAGATCGATCTTCGGTATCAATGATGTGGAACTCATATGTTTAGTCTTCGGAGGCTAGTTCATATTCTCTCCTACAGACAGGGTCCCCCTCTATCAGAACAGTTATTTGCACTCTTCCATTCACATCATTTCCCTTTGTATCCACCAGAAAAGGGAGATTCCTAAAAACCTATACACTTTCCTTTTTAGCCCCCTCCTTATTGGAGTACTGACTTAAGCATCGGGAGGGAGGATAATCGTAAGATTTATCTTTCTTTGTTTCAGGATACAACGAGTCCTACAGCAGACGGTCTGTTACCAGACGAGGTCCCAAGCCTCCTGTGGACGATCCCTCTTGTCGGATCCTAGGGGGACGAACACATCCAGACAAACACAGCTCCTCCACTACCTGCATCGCCGAGACACCACTCGTCCACCAAGGTCTCGTTGACTCGACTGCATTGCCGTGGCTAGGGAGAACCTAAAATCCAACCCCTCAATCTCCAGCTCAACATTCCCTCTATGTTGTAAGCATCATTTGGCGCGTCTGTGGGGGGTGTACATAACCATGAACGAGCAGAAGTCCCTCGATTGAGGACACATTTACCAGCTTTTTGGACAAGACGACGAAGAAGATGTCAATCCGCCCCCCGCCACTGATTCTCAAGTGAGCGTCAGGGTCTGTGACCCCCAAGTTGAATCCCAATGGGGGATTCAGTCAAGGACTGACTCGATTGCAGCGCGTCATTAGCGGATTCTCATGCCCCCTAATATTTCCCACTCATGGGGGTAGTAGACTTAGCATAATTATTCACTGCAGAACCGTCACATCAACTAAAATGGCCGGCATAATTGTGTTCAAACCTCACTTGTCTACGAGACATGTATGATCCACAAATAAAGAGTGGTCTATTGTGAGGCTTTGACCCAAGCAGATCACGAACGAGGTCATCCATCCAGCTCCGAAACCAACCAATCGTTAGCGAAGAACTGTTGCCGCGCTACTTAGAACCCTGCTATGGTCCTATGTACACGCTACACAAGAGTCACTAGGTATATGCTTCTCGTAGAATCCCGACCTCGCTCGAACCTTTCCTTTGTGGTTATATTTGTCCAGCCAGTTGCAGGAGGCGTCAAATCTGCATGAGAGTACGGACATCTTTCTAATCAGCAGCGCCTGCTAAGACTATGCAAAGACATTATCGCATTTTCGCGTCTGGACGCAAGCAGGAAGCGAGATACGTGATGACGTCTGTCCGCCATCCCCATGTCGACGTAGTTGGACATTTTAAGAGCGTATCCTAACTAGTGCACGCCAATTTCTGAGTTCCACACACTGATCGGCTCAAGGATCACAGTGCCTAAAAAGTCAAGAGTATGCCGTCAAGAGCTCTTTATCCCATTTGACAGCCCTCCTCACTTCTGAATATCTCATACTTACTCCTCAATCTTGTTCGGCCGGTAGGGGGGCCAACAAGTGTTGTGTGTATTCACTGAAAACCGTGCAAGCGAAAGAGAGATGTTTCTTAGGGACATAAAGCCTCCAATAACAGACTATAAGGAGTGCCTGCGCCTTCCTTCTTTCCATCGGCCAGCGGCCGTCCTCCCGGGACGACGAATAGGATTGAAACTTAGTTTCTTCCTTATACTCTCGATCCTACAGGCTCTGATTCTTGTCTTGATCATCCAATGTTCTTTGAATTCGCCATCCCTTTCTCTTGACAATTGGTACCTGCTTCGGGGTAGTGGTAAGATCACCAACAGATGTCGTAGCAGGCTACGTGTTGCCCTCATTTTGGGCTAGTCTCTTTGAGTGACAAATCAGTTCCTCTCTCCATCGAGTCCATTTTGCGGGTGGATTGCGGCGAACAACCGAACGGAGTGGTCAGCGCAAAACTCGATCTGATTGTGATTTCTTGGGATGACCTCCACGCTGATGGGCTCCAACACGGTCTCTAAGTACAAAGATGTGGAATTGAGATACAGGTTGGTGATACGCGGGACGCTCGGCCACATAGTGTTGTCATCCTGACCGCAAAGATATGGTGCGTGTGACCATTCGTCGCGCGCTTCGTCATAGTAGTCTAGCAAAATCTCCCATATTCGTCGTGATTGTCAGATATCTATGGTTGGCCAAGATATTGCAGCTAATTGAGCATGAGGATCCGTGTCTCCTTGAGAGGTTATGCGACGTTTTCAAACAAATTGACGGGTGATATTTTTTCTTATTTTGCATAGGGCGGGATCCGACACCCACACATTAATTCCGGGTCAGGACCATCCGATTGCCTCGATCCCATCATGTACGTGGGTCTTGTATTCGTGGGAGTCGATTATTCTCTACTCCTTCATCACGAGGCACAATCGAGATCTCCCACTAACAATTCTCTTCTCGAGACAAGTCAGAATCTGCCTGGTATACAGGGTAGTCTTTGGCCTTGTTAAGCTCCTTTAAGTGACCGGGAATCCCCCCTGTCCTCTATGCTCGTATAGTGAACCTCTCTCTGCCAGAACGCGCGTCTTTCTTTTGTTCTCAGCTCAGGTCTCGGTTTATTACGCGCAGAAATCTTCACTGGAGCTGAAAGAGTCCCCATGCCTATTGCGTGTTGATTCCTTAGACCGAAAATGTTCAAGTGAAGCTTACTTGTTATGCTCTTCTTAACTACGATCTTTTCTCTGACTTATGGTTCAGAGGCATAACTCATTGCTTGCGGATCCCTGAACGCAGTTTCGCAAAGGGTCGAGCTGCCATGTTTAATCATGGGCACGTATATGCTAACTCTTGAAAAGGGCACTTAATGGTTTTATCCCTGTGCCTATCACTGATATTAAGTATCCCAATATTTCATCCCCATTAAATACACGACCATGCATTTTCTAATGCCTGTCCGCAGACATCGTTTCATGATAGATCAGATCCTTGCATTCAAGGGCTCCTGTAGTCGCCCTCGCCAATCATTGAAGTGATAATCGATGACAGGGAAACCAACATCTTCCGACTTAATCAGGTCTGCATGTTAGGATCAATTCATCAATGCTCAACAATTCCGCTTGTAGCGTACTAGTCGCCGAGATGGTGCCCACCAGGACAGACATGCGTATCCTCCATTTTGTTCTGACCCAACTATGAATTGACCTCTGAATAGTGCAGATGCCTGACCCAACCACGTCTCCGCTGTCATATGTAACCACACTCAACACAAAGAGCATATTTCAGCTGTTTGACTGTCGACTGCGCACAAATTGTAATGTGAAGGTAAGTTGAATCACCAATGTATGATCCACCTTGTTGATGAGTGGAGTCCAGCATTGGTTGCACGTTAACTCAAGCGAGGAGTGGCGCCCTAAACCATGTGCTGATTCTTCTGGCGCAGTACCACTCCTCATCCAGAACCGTGTGGAGATAGTCAATTTGGTAGAGCTGATGATGTTCCAGTCATCCTCAAATCGTCCGCAGTACAATCCTTTTGGTGTAAGGCTTCACTAATATCGGAACCTACGCATAACCTACGAGTAGCGTCGTCTCCTCCCCATCTTGACTCTTCAATACTAGATTTCAGTGTATTGCTCAGCTATATCATTTCCCCGGCTTCTAAGTGACTCTGGCACTGTCAACAATAAGGGTTATCGTGCTCTGCCTTCATCATTCTTTGGTGCTTGGTGTGCTTGCTTGACTGTACAGGACACTTTTGTCACTATTCGCTTTCTCTTCAACTTTCACGATGATTGAATTTTCCAATTTTTTGTTAACGCATCTATCCGACGTTGGTTATGTTTGATGTCTGTGCGTCCTTTTCAGCCTGTGGCGTTCTACTTGATGTATGATGCTTGGTCCTAGCTATGCCGACTTCGCCCCACTTTCTACTAATCTGCACTCTCTACGGAGCGTCTTGGCTTCGTGACAATGATCGTAGTGTGTTCGACACAATCATCATAGCAGTGTCAAGAGTCGAACTAGCGCCGCTGTGGAGGAGTGAAACCCTGTATGCGGGGTGGATTTGGTGTAGCGAAGTATGAGGAAGAACCGGGAAGCGTGTTCGGGCGGGTGGCCAACGGGGAAGCTTTCGGTGAGCGCGAACAGCACACATGGAATGGGGGGGGGAGGCAGCAGGGAGGGCAACCGGGGGGGGAGGCCGATGGGCCTCGCGGGAGAAGAGATGGCATACGGAGTAGTGCGGCGGACGGGACGCGGGAGAGCAACACCGGCACCGAACCGGCGGGAGGGGGCGAGTCCATGCAGGAGGCGGGGGCGACCACCGAGGAGTCGTATAAGCGCATGGGGGCCGAAAGGCATACCAGACCCAGAGCGAGCAGGGAAGGAAGAGGGCCGCGCGCCGCCGACACCAAGCGCGGCGGCGCAGGGCGGGGCGCCGGGATAGAGGATGCGGGCGAGAGCTGACGCGGAGTTGACGCATAGTAAGGGTTTGCCGCGGGAAAGCGGAAGAAGCCGGCGGCAGGCCGCGCGCGGAGTAGAAACGACTTGACGGGAAAGGACCAGAGCGCACGGGGAGGAGCGACGGCCAGGCTGGCGGGGAAGGGCGGGG